>LS990922.1:28830854-29110548 GCA_900464855.2 Musa schizocarpa | reverse complement strand
AGAATCCAATTAGAGCTGAGACTCAGTAGAAACCATATAGGTCCGACAACACCATGCTCGATATATGGTCTTTGGGATATTAGATGGATGAGGGACTATAGGTACATGGTAACCGAGGACAGACGGGTCCAATGGATTGGATTCCCCCTATATCGTCGGGGACTACGGTAGTGGCCTAAACGTCCAGAGGTCGATGAGTCGAAAGTGAATTATTACAGAGATAATAATTCACTGAAGTTAGAAGGAGTTCGACAAAGGTATGACTCACGGCCAGCTCGATATTGGGCCTAGAGGGTCACACACATATGGTAGGCATTGCGATGAGTAGAGGTTCGGATATGAGATATCCGACCTGAGCCCTTTGTCTTATTGGATGCAGATCCAATACCCACTAGGGAAGGACCCATTAGGGTTTGACACGGGATCTCTATAAATAGGAGGATTCACTGACCTCATTGGCTAGAGTCTTTGCTTGCCTTTCCTATTCTCCTCTCCCTCCCACCTCGAGGCCGGAGTTTTTTTGAGGAGGGTCGTCGCAAACCTGCTTGTGTGGATCACCGCTAGAGAGGAGGACGCTTGACCTCCTTCACCCTCTCCTAAGGATCTGCAAAGGAAACAGGGATATCTGATCTCCCTAGGTAACACAATCTCTATACGCAGTTTTGTGTTTTATGGATTTTTTTTTTTAATCTTAATCTTATAACAAACATCTTTTTTTGGGAATCAGGGATTTTTGTTTTCTTGTTCTTCCGCTGCGCATATGATGTCGCCCCCTTGATTTCCCTACATAACAACACTCTAGAATAAAATATATTGACATTAGGCATCACTTTATACGAGATCATGTCACTAATCATGATGTAATCCTAGAGTTTATTGATACAAAATATCAATTGGCCGATATTTTTACAAAACCTTTAAGTGAAGAACAATTTGATTTTGTTAGAAGAGAATTAAGAATACTAATCTGTCCTAATGCATGAATTTATTAAATTTTATCTTCGGACTTTCTTGATTCTTTGATCACTTAAATTTGATGCTAAAAGTTTCCATAATGATGAGCATGTTATACTTTCATGATTGTGATTTGAGAAGTTTTAATCATACTTCGAATTCTTAATCTTTGAGCACTATAAAGCACTAATGATTTTACCTTCATGATTATGATTAAAATGCTATGACAAAATATGTCTGAATGCATGATTTTATTGTATTTCTCTTCTAGACTTAATATAGTTCTTGAATGGAGATTTTATGAGCCTATATCATATCAAATTTATTTTATATCCATGCTCCATCACTAAATGATTTTTGATACATGGAATTAATTAACAAATACATCTCTTATGGACTTATCTTTTGTGAATTTTTATTGAGAAATGTATTTGATGTAATGATTCTCTCACATGAATTCCTTCTTGATGAAGGAAGATTTTTTGGGATGAACACTTGCAAGGATTTAATTTTACATGTATATCTTGATCCTTGTGAAAAATGAAGCATAATGAAACTCTCTTATTGATCTTAACTTCATTTAAAGTTGGTTCTCAATGGTTTTTACCTTCCTTCTTTTCTTTCTTCATGCAAAGTTTTGATGATAAGTAAAAGGAAAGAAGTTAATGAATGATATCATGTCATGAATGCTTGAAAAATAATTGGTATGAATTTCTTTACAAGTTAAAAAATGACATAAATTTTTACCACAATTACATATATTGTTGAATCGTTCTCCTTTTTTGTTGATGCCAAAGAGGGAGAAACATGTGGTAAATTGATGATAAATATATGTAATTTTACACTTGAAATGTTTACATTATAATAAGATATCTAGAGCTTAATTTGAAATATTACAAATTGATATATTGTCATAGAATGAATTGCGATGATTGTTATCCTTGATATTTGAAATATAAGACTTGAAAATGGATGTCATGCCTTGACAATATTTTTAGAAAGTTACATCATGATAAGAATCATGATGGGTGTATTGATAAGTTTAAATGAACTTAACTTATCAATATGTTTCTTGAATTCAAAGGCTTTGAATTCAAGAATGACTTTTCTCAAGTATGGCATATAGAAAGGGGGAGTTAAGGTTAACTCCGTCGTCAATTGATTATCATCATAAAAAAGAGAGAGATTGTTGAATCTCAAATTTTGATAATGAAATTAATTGTCATTTGTTTATCTAATCTATATGTTGAAAAAAGTGTGCAGGATTAACTATGATGACAGTAAGACATGCAGCAGGTGTTATGCTAGAGTCAAGATCAAGATCACGATGGGAGTTCGAGAGTTCATCGGAAGTACGGACGTTCGTCGAAAGTTCTGTGGGAATTAGCCGAGAAGTCCAAGGGCTTGCCATAGAAACTCGTCGGAACTCGCTAAGAAGATCTTCATGAAGTCCAGGAGCTTGCCGGGAGTCCGCCAGCGCATCGTCGAGAGTTCATCGGATGTTCGTCGGAAGTTCGCCCGAAGCTCACTGGAAGAAGCGATTGACGCATCGGAACATGAATTATAGTAATGATATCTTAATTATCGTAGTTAGAGTATAGACTAAGTTAGGATTGGGAAGTGATCCCACTAACTTAATCAGGGGCCAACTAGGCCCTTAACAAACCTAAATTGGGCTGAATGGAACAGCTCATTCGGACCCTGAATTTCTGGCCGACGGTGGCACCGTCCAGGAGACTCGATCTCCTAGGAGTTCTAGGCAGTGGTATGGCCCCTATCAGGCGATAGTACCACCAGCAGTTATTACTGCCAGTGGTGGTACCGCCCTTGTAAGGCGGTGGTACCGCCTGAGCTCGGTCTTCGAGCACTGTCAGGTGGTAGTACCGCACAGACTGAGCGGTAGTACTGCCCAGTGCCCAATGACAAGCGGTAGTACTGCTAAGGCCTCAAAAATCCGGGATTGGATACTTTTAAGCTCCATTTTTTAATGTCATTGGGTCTATAAAAACCCCACCCTTTCCTTCATGAAAGGGCAACAAAAACTTGACATTATCTTGAGTCTTTGAGGCCTTAAAGTGTTGTAAAAACTAGAGTTCACCTTCTTTTTTCTAATTGTTGAGATCATTTAAGAGAGGAGTGAAACTTATAAGGGTTGTCTCCTAAGCCCGGCAAAAGGAGAAAAACTGTAAAAGGGTTATTGGCCTTCACCTATTGAAGGAAGGCCTCTAGTGGACACCAGTGACCTCATCGGAAGAGGAAGCCGATAGTGGATGTAGGTCACATTGACCGAATCACTCCAAAATCTCGGTTTCCATTTACTTTGCATCTCTCCTTTATAGCAAACTGCCTCTCCTCCTTACTGTGCTTTAAATACGTCTACATTCGCTTTGGTGTAAAACATCTTCCGAGATCGTATTTCTACGAAGACTTTATGAAATATACGTTTTGTCATTTGTGTGATTTACATTGCTGTAAATTACCTTAGTCCTCTCTTGCATTTTCACTTAAGACTTCAAGCTCAAATTCCTTCCAAAACGAATTAAGTTAAAATCATTCTCGTTGAATCGACTTTAATCAAAACAAGGTTTTTGAAATAGTGAAAGTTTTTTGCTGCACTAATTCACCCCCCTCCCCCTCTTAGTATGCTCTTAATCCTAACAATAAGTAATAATGCAATTACCATGACAAATAATATTTTTCACTAAGTGAAAAAGGAAGATATCATTATAATTTTAAATAAAGATAATGATCCTATTACATTAAAAAGTGTGTACTATATTCCACGTACGAAGAAAAATCTCTTCTCTATTATAAATGCATATAAATTATGTTCTTTTTAGTCCTAATGAAGTCAAATTTCTTTACAATATAAAAAAAGTAAATGTTGATATAATACATATTGGTAAAAGGGTCAAAGATTTATATATTTTATCAATATCAATGTTGATAAGATGAGTATAAATAATGGTGCATCAATTAGTCATATAATTTTTTTTTAAATTAAAGATTATGATACAAAAAAAGTTTAGTGAATGGTTTTCTCAATCTTATTACTTTTAACAGTAATAAAGTTTGTGAAGGTTGTCAATATGACAAAACACACAGACAACATTTTGATAGATCACTTTCAAGATGTAAATTTCTTTTGAAGCTTATTCATAATCTAATGGGCCCTACTCAAACACCATCTTATTTAGGTTTTCATTATATGCTTTTCTTTATTAGTGACCTTATAAAGAGTCACTTGGGTCTATTTTTTGAAAAAAATACAAAGTCCTTTTAAAATTTCAAGAGTTCATGTTAATAGTTGAAAGTGCTGTTGAAAGAAAAGTTAAAACTTTTTGTAAGGAGTATGGTATCAAAAAGGAACTTACATGTGCAAATACACCACAACAAAATGATATGGTTGAATGAAAGATTCAATATTTCATGGAGATCTATAAGTATTAGCCTTATGCAAAAAGTTTACCCAAAGTCTTATAGGCAGAAGGTATAGCATGTGCAACTTATGTTATTAATCGAATTCCTCTTAGTTCAATTAATCCGAAGTAGCTTATGTTTGATGAGAAACCCAAATGTTAAATATTTCAAGTATTTAATTTTTCATGCTATGTTCACGTACTAACTCAAAGAGAAGTAAGCTTGATGTTAAGGCCAAGAAATGCATCCTTATTGACTATGATGAAAGGAAGAAATGTTGAAAATGTATGGATCCACAAACACATAGGTATGTGGTATATCGAGATATTGTGTTTAATGAAGTTTCTTGTTATTATCCTTCATAAGTAATTTTTTTAAAAATATCAATCATAATAATGAAAGTGATATATGTTCAAAACTTATAATTGAGTTTTTTTTATCATCTAAATGCTCCTATGGATTTTGGCTCATCTTCTTCCTTGTTTTTATCTACTCTTGTTATTTTTTCATCACGAATGATAGAGCAAAGCGATAGAGGGAATAATAATATTCATGATGAGAAAATTCTAAAATTAAGAAGATTAAAAAGAATAATTATCAAACCAACACGTTATAGAGATGGAGACAATGTAAATATATATATCACCGTTTTTTTTTCTGAACCAATTGATGATCTTGAGCCTACTTATTTGGATGAAGCCAAATGTGTTAAGGTGTGGGAGAATTCCATGAATGAAAAAATAAATGCTCTTTGTAAAAATAAAAATTGAGATCTTATATTAAATTATGTAAATATAGATCTAATCACTTAAAATGAATTTATAAGGTGAAACATAAGTTAGATGGAAGTATAGATCATTATAAGGCAAGACTTGTTACAAGAGAATTTTCTAAAAAAAAAAAAAATTATAAGGAAACTTTTAGTCCTATGGCTAAGATGACATATGTTAGGATGGTGATTGCTTTAGCAGCTAATCCTAAATAGAAGCTTTAGCAACTTGATGTAAAGAATGCTGGTCATAGGTGCTCTATAAGCCAATCACGTGAGTAATGACATATGTGATATGACATATACTTATTTTGCTTATTATATTATTTAGTATTTTATCACTTTATATTGCTTATTGTATGAATATTTTATGATATTCATAGATGAAAATCAGATTATGATGAGATCACAATAATGAGACTGATTCACTTGTAAATGCAGACCTTAAATAATCTCAATCAAATGTTACTCGAGAGGGACATCGAGATAACCAGACAAACTGGTGTACTGTATACCCATCCATATAATGGAGGTGATTAGTCTCATAGTTGCTCGTGTAGGGACACTAGGGATACAATGTAGGTGCTTATTGGAAAATGAGTTCACTGATTGATTTGCTCACAGAATGTTGGATAATTGATGATGCCTTATTGACAAACAGTGATTCTATTGTCCGAGTGATGTATCTGGTCATTAGACTTGAGACACCAAGGATGTTATGTATGAGTACTCCACTCTTTGATACCGAACTTATAGGTTTGGAAGTTCTAGATCTAGCACAGCCAGTCATCAGGAGCATAGCCAACCTTTTGAGAGTCATTGAGTATCGATAGAGGATCATCTACTCTCTGTATCATGAGAGGAATATCTCATATGTTCTTGCTCAAATAAATCCCTAGCTAGGTTCATTTAGATTGAGAGAGAAAAAATTCTCTAGGAGAATTTGATTAGAGCGAGACTCGAGTAGAAATCGTATAGGTCTGACAATACCATACCTAGTATATGATCTCTAGGATATTAAATAGATGATGAATTATATATGCATAGTAATTGAGGACAGATAGGTCTGAGGTGTTAGATTCTCTTGTATCATTTGGGGACTGCAATATAGTAGCCTAGTATGTTTATAGTCGATGAGTCAAATGAATTATTATAAAAATAATAATTCACTGAGCCAGAAAGAGTTCTGATAAGTATGACTTACTACCAGCTCGATATTGGGCCTAGAGGGTCATATACATATGGTAAGTATTGCAACGAGTAGAGGTTCAGATATGAGATATCCGTTGGAGCCCATATTTTATTAGATATCCAATAAGCCCCTGAATTATTAGATCATATTAATGAGATCCAATAAGAGATTATTGGGTAGAGACCCAAGAGGCTTAGGTAGTTGGATGAAGATCTAGTACCCAATATGATATGATCCATCAAAGCTAAGTTGATAGAAGACCTCTATAAATATGAGGAAACCAAATGGCCATGGGCTTGGTTCTTTTTGGTTCACATCTTATTCTCCTTTCCCTCGCTCCTCTCAACCTACAGCCCCTATTTGGGGTGTGTGGACAGCAAGAAGGAGGAGCCCTTTTTTATTACGTGGTGCGCGTAGCGAGGAGGATTATGTAGCGATTTAAGGAGCATCTTTGCAGCCCCTATCATGTGGATCATCGCTAGAGTGGAAGATAGTTGACCAACTTGAATGAGAGTTTTTTTGCTTTCTTTGGATTTGAATTTATGAAATATAGTCAAATTTAGTTTTCAAAGGTCTTCTCTTCCAATGAAACATTGGAATGATTTGGAGAAGAAGACATTTTCTTTAAATGCTAGAGCGATGAATGCTCTATTTTGCGCTCTAGACAAAAAAGAATTCAATCAAATTTTTATGTGTGAAACAACTTTCAATATTTGACACACTTTTGAAATCACACACGAAGGCATTACTAGAGTTAAAGATTCTAAAGTCAATCTTTTAATATATGATTTTGAATTGTTTCATATGAAACCAAGCAAAATCGTTGTTGACATGTATACCCATTTTATGGATGTTATCAACGGTTTAAAAGCACTTGGTAAAAGTTTTTCGGATTTTGAACTTGTAAACAAAATTTTATGTTCTCTTTCTAAAATTTGGGATTTGAATGTAACGACAATACAAGAATCGAAAGACTTGAATATTTTTTCGATCAAAGAACTAATTGGGTCTTTAATGACCTATGAAAGAGTTTTATGACACATATTGAACATGATGAACTTGAGAATCGCCTTCCAAAGAACAGAAAGGATTTGACACATCGAACAAAAGAAGACCACTCGACCGAAAGCTCAAATGATGATGAACTTGAACTTCTCATAATAAAACTTAAAAAGTACTTAAAGCAAGAATCAAAAAATAAAAAATAAATTGAAAAAGAAGAAAGCACTTTGGGACAAAACTAGTACCTCCGAAGATGATGAGCAAACCAACAAAGGCGAGATAGTGAACTACTCCTTAACGGCTTTCGACGATGAGGTAACCAAAAACCCTTTACTTTATTTTAAAATTACATGATGCTTTTCATGAGTTATCATTAATTTTAGAAATAAATAAAAATATAAATAAAAGGGGATCATGCCTTTCTTTTTCTAGCTAATTTTGAAAATAATAATGATAATTACATGTTTTATTAAAATACAACAAAATGTTAGATATAAATCTAATGCTAATCTTATGTATGTGCTTGAGAAGCAATAATGTGTATTATGTTGATTTTCATATTATTTTTCGATGTTGATTAAAGATGTCTTATATTCAATGAAATCATGCTTGCTGTTTTAATGATATAATGATGAAAGATGTAATGAAAATGTTAAAAGATTTTGTATCATGCTTGATAATTTTATATTATGCATGAGGACTTGAAGTAATGATTTGAAATAATTTGTTTTGGAATTATATGTTACACTTTTTGGTCTTGATGCTTTTGCTCTTTCAGTTTTAAACATTGATGCATGTTTTTGTTGGCATAAATAAAAAGGACATCTTGCATGAAATGAATCAAAATTTTGAAACTAAAAGAACTTGAGCTATTTTTTAATATTATAGGAACCCATCTACGTTGCTTTCATTAAGTTATACGAAAAATGATTTTGATGATGATTTTGGATTTCTTTTCCTATGATTCATTTTAATAATGAGATGATATATCCAATCGAATCATTTATTGATGTTTGTGACTTGAGATATATTTTATATGAAATATTTTTCTTGATTCTCGTATGATTCACTCCCTTAAGAGAACATTCATCCTAACAAATCATGATTATTCTTTTGAATTATAGCTTGAAATCTTTTTGAATCAAGATTGTTTCATATCATGCTTTTTATTTACAAAAGAAGAAACTTGTCAAAAATGATATATGGTCTTTTGATATTCATGACTTGATTTTTCATCTTTATTATTTACCGTTGCCATGATTTTGAAATTGATATAAAGAGAAAAGAATTATAACATTGTATTCTTCCCTTCTATTTGACAATGACATAGGGGGAGCAAATTTTGCTAGTTTGCTAGATAGCTTGCATACTTTAAGAAGAAACAAAAATTTTTTTGCTAGTTTGCACATCTAAAGAGAAGCAAAAATTGCAAACGTACATATCGCAAAGAGAGGCAAAACTTATTATTTTGCTCATCTCAAAAGCAAGAAATGTTATCTTGTAATCTTATGCAAAAGTGCTATCTTGCCTATCTCAAGAAGCTAAACTTGCAATTGTTTTTGAAAACTTGCTAGCTTGCACGCTCTTGCAAAAGGAAGCAAGAATCGCTAGCTTGCACATTTCAACAAGAATGCTATCTTGCATTTGTTTTTGAAAACTTGCTAGCTTGCACGTTCTTAAATGATATAAAATCTACTAGCTTACATATTCCAATATGATGTAACACTTGCTAAATTTGCTAGCTTATAAATTGCAATGATGATAGAACTTGATATTATATTTATTATGTAATGATTTGAACTTATATTTTCAAACACTTGAAAGTTATACTTCACTTTTTGTTGATGACAAAGGGGGAGAAGTATGATTATGTTATGCATGATGATTCGTTATAAATATTCATAATGAAATTTGCAATGACTTGAATTCAACTTGAATTCAAGGTTCTATCAATATAACATATTGATAGGGGGAGTTAAGGTTAACTCCATCATCAATTGGTTGTCATCATCAAAAAGGGGGAGATTATTGAATCTCGTATTTTGATGATAAAATCAATTAATAAGTGTTTATGATTTGATATGCATTTTGAGTGACGCAGGAAACTTCGATCAAGGAGAGACAATTGAAGTAGGAAGAATCATGTTGGGCGGAGCAAACATGTCAAAAGATTAGAGTCGAGCCAGAGGATCGGTCGACATATCGGCAGAAGGCTTTAAGCCATGAATTCGGACATCAGGCCAAGAAAAGCGGATATTACACCAAGGATATCAGAGTTGTAAATGTCAACTGGCTGATTGGGCAATAGGTTGCAAGAGAGGACGATGCGCCGAAGAATTGGACAAAGCGTTGATGACCAAATGACATGCTAGACAACATGATTCAAAGCTTTATAATAATTGTCTAGATTAAAGTTATTTTTATGTGTAGGATTAACTACGATAGTAAGACATAAACTAAAATGAAGTCCCGGAGTCAAGAACGTGATTTTGTTGGGAGTTCGAGAGTTTGTCGGAAGTCCGGACGTTCGTCAGAAGTTCTACCAGAACCAACCGAGAAGTCCAAGAGCTTGCCAAAGAAGCTCATCGGAACTCTCCAAGAAGATCGACGTGAAGTCTAGGAGCTTGCCGGGAGTGCGCCGGAACATTACCGGGAGTTCGTCGGAAGTTCGCTGGAAGATCACTAGAAGAGCAATTGACGTACCAAAACTAGAATGCTTTGTCCATTATCTTAAATATTATAGTTAATCTATAAATTAAGTTAGGATTGGGAGGTAATCCCACTAACTTAATTAGGGACCAACTAGGTCCTTAACATGGCTGAATTGGGCCATATTGAACAGCCCATTCAGCACCTAAAAGCCTAACCGGCAGTGATACCACCTAGGAGACTCAGTCTCCTAGGTGGTTTAGGCGATGGTACTGCCCCTGTTAGGTGGTGGTACCGCCCAGTGTTAGGATGCTAGGCGATGGTATCGCTCGCGTAACATCCCTCATTTTTGAAAATTTTATAAGGCTTGTTTATAATATAGGGACCTAAATGTAAATATTAGAAATATAATATGATTTATGAATGATTCTCATTTAAAGTAAAGAAAAAAAATAGTAGACATGTGTCACTAGCTAACCTAATGGTGCCACCTAAGTTTGCTCTAAGGATGACACCTAGCCCTTTTCATGCAGGCTTGTTTATAATATAGGGACCTAAATGTAAATATTAGAAATATAATATGATTTATGAATGATTCTCATTTAAAGTAAAGAAAAAAAATAGTAGACATGTGTCACTAGCTAACCTAATGGTGCCACCTAAGTTTGCTCTAAGGATGACACCTAGCCCTTTTCATGCATGCTTGCCACCTTGCAATATTTCAACACTTGTGTTAGCCAAAAGTAATTAAATAAGAGAATAAAGGAGAAACTATATGTAAACTTAAGATGCTGCAGCCAACGTGAGTGTAAGAAGAGAAGGGAAGAAGGAGAAGAAGAAGAAGAAGAGGAAGCTTTGCTTGAGGTTTTGCATCAAACCCCCTCCCCCCTAGTTTGGGGATCAAATTTATTTAAGGCAAGTGTTCTAACCCCATCCCATAGAATTCCTAATCTCTATTTTCCTTTTAATTCTTCATAATTTGAAAGATTTCAGCTTAGCACCAAACCTTTCTTTCGGGGTGATATAAAGCTATGAATCTGTAATTTTTCGATAATCTGACCTCTATGCACTGTTTCCTCTCCCACTTCCCTCTCCTTTTCTTCTTCTTCTATTCTTCTCTTCTTCCTCTTCTTCCTCCTCTCATCTTTTCCCTCTTCTTCTTTTCTTCTTCTCCTTTTCTTCCTTTCTCCTCCCCAACGCCCCACAGCTCCTCGCTGCAGCCCTTGCCACAGCCACCTCCTCTTTTCTTCTTCTTCTTCTTCTTCTTCTTCTTCTTCTCTTCTTCCCTTCTCCTCCTCGACGCCCCACACATGAACTCCTCTGTTTCCTCCTACACGAAACAGAGGTGCTATAGCCCTATGATACCTAGATTGAATGATTTAGAGTTTAAATGCCTTCTATGACTTCTGTTTCAATTAACCCTATAGATTCTACAAAATAGGGATTGTAATTTCTGACCTTTTATTGCTTAATTGTTTATAACTTTCTACTGAGAACTCACATTCATGCAAAGTATGATTTACTGGAAACTAGACTAATTGTAAATATCTAATTTGAATGATTTGGAGCACAATTACCTATTGAATCATCTGTTCAAATCAACTCTGTGAATTCTGCAAAACAGAGATAATGTTCTCTAAACTTTGGTTACTAAATTGTTTATAACTCCTTGCTAAAAACTCTAATTCATATAAAACTTGAGTTACCCTAATTTTGAAATTGGAGCATAACTTATCATCCAAACAATTCATGAAATGTGTCTCTCAAATTCTGCTAGAATCGAGCTTTAGTCGATTTTACCTCTTATTGTTTCTTCTCTTTGGAAATTGATTTCGGCAAAAACCCTTACTTCAGTTGAGCTTTACATTATTGCTTTGAATTCTTATATACTTTTGTTCTTCAATTATTTATACACTTGCAGCTATCATGTAAAGTTCATATTTGCATCGCAATGATTCGTATAGGCACATACATTCCGTTGTTCCGCATATGTTTCCGATATGTACTAACCTTACTATTCACAATGCCCTTTTGTACTCCAGCGTTTGTGAGATTGTTTGGACCTTTACTAGAAATGGTAAAGGGATTATTTGGACCTTTACTAGAAATAGTAAAGAGATTATCTGGACCATTGCCAGAAATGATAAAGGGTATGTGCTTAGAGCCTGCGATGCTCTAGATTATGTTTGAGATCCCACTTCACCTTCTATCTGTTTGATATGAAATTCAGAGCCAACCTAGCACTTGGGCAGGGTGAGAGGGCTCGAGTAGGAAAGGGCTACCCGTGGATGGAGTCAAGAATTCATCACAGCGTGGAGCCACCATTGAGTTAAACCTCACATGCACTATGCTAGGGTATGACGTCTGAGCTTCTATTTCGTATTTTGTACTGATATGCTCCAAAATGCTTCCTATGCCATTGATATACATCAAAATGGTTCTTACGTCTTTGATATGCTTTGAAATATTTCATATTTCATGGGTATGCTTCTTATGCCAATGATATGCTCTAATTAGCCCTTAATCTATTGTTATGAACAAAACATGCTTCAAATGAAATGACATTATAACTCTGCATTTGTCGAGTGGCTATCTTTGAACTCTTGTATCTCTGCCTTGTATTTTGAAACCTCATTTGTTCGAAACTGTCCTCTTTGTCACGGATATGTTAGTCACTTACTAAGCTCTATGTGCTCACCCCGTTGCTATATAAAATTTTCAGGATAGCTTGTCGCTCGCTAGAATGTTTAAAACGAGTTGAGGCAATGGAAAGCAAGATGATTTTAGGGCAAATCATTCATACTTAATAAGTTGATGTTGTATAAGTTCCTTTTATGTGTAATGATATAGACATGTGGTACATGTTGGTTTTGTGTGATTGTATAGATTGTCACGCTTATGGATTTATGATTGCTAGTCATAGGTGCCCAGCAAGCCAATCACGTGAGTGATGGCACGTGTGACTTGATACAGAATCCTTTTGCTTATTATATTTTGGCGTATATCACTTTATAACTATTGCATAAATGCATATATATATTGTGATGTCCTTGGATTTGTGCAATGGGAATCGGATCGTGATGAGATCACGATAATGAGATCGATTCACCTTTAAACACATATCCTAAATAATCCCGGTCATAGGTTACTTTCGAGGGACATCGTGATAACCGGATAGACCGGTGTCTTTGTATACCCGCCCATATGATGGATGCATTTGGTCTCATAGCTGCTTTCGCCGTAAGGACACTAGGGATGCAGTACAGTTGCTCATTGAGAATGAGTTCACTTGGATTGATCCGCTTACGAATCTTTGGATGGTTGATGATGCCTTATTGTCGAGCCGGCGATTCCGTAGTCCTAGTGGTGTATCGGTCCTTAGACTTGAGACACCAAGAATGTCCTGTATGAGTGCTCCACTCGTTGATACCGAACTTATAGGTTTGGCTGTCCCGGATCTAGTACTGATTTGGTCATTGGGAGTGGTAGTCGACCTTACGAGGGGCTATTGAGTGTCGATAGAGGATCATCCACTCTGGCGTCATGAGAGGAATATCCCATGTGTTCTTGCTCAGACAAATCCCCGGCCGGGTCATTCGGGTTGAGAGAGAAAGAGTTCTCCCGAGAATCTCGATTAGAGCGAGACTTCGGTAGAAACCGAAATATGGGTCCGACAACACCATGCTCGATATACGGTCTCCGGGATATTAGATGGATGAGGATTATAGGTACATGGTAACGAGGGACGGACGAGGTCCAATGGATTGGATTCCCCAGATGTATGGGGGGGACTACTGGCAGTAGTGGCCTAGTCGCGTCAGAGTCGATGAGTCGATGAATTATTGCGTAGATAATAATTCATTGAGTTAGAAGGAGTTCGACGGTATGACTCACGGCCGCTCGATATTGGGCCTAGAGGGTCACACACATATGGTAGGCATTGCGATGAGTAGAGGTTGGGATATGAGATAACCGGCGAGAGCCTTGTCTTATTGGATGCATCCAATACCCACTAGGGAAGGACCCATTAGGGTTTGACACGCGATCTCTATAAATAGGAGGGATTCCACGACCTCAAAGGCTAGAGTCTTTGCTTGCCTTTCCTATTCTCCTCTCCCCTCTCCACCTCGAGAGGCACGGGTTTTGAGGAGGGTCGTCCGCAACCTGGCGTGTGGATCACCGCTAGAGAGGAGGGGCGCTTGACCTCCTTCACCCTCTCCTAAGGATCTGCAAGTAAAAGCGATATATCGATCTCCCTAGGTAACACAATCTCTATATGCAGTTTTGTGTTTTGTGGATTTTTACGTACCAATCTTCGCACGACGACGAACATCTTTTTGGGAATCGGGGATTTTTGTTTTCTTGTTCTTCCGCTATGCATATAATGTCGCCCCCATGATTTCCCAACAGTGGTATCAGAGCCAGGTTGTTCGTGCGAATCATTGGTTTTTTGAACTACGTGTGTTGTGTTTAGGAAGAATTTTAACGTCAAAATCGTTGGCGCAAAAGCGAAAAGGGCAAGAACGGTTGCTGCCCTCGATCAAGGTCGTCTGACAACCGAAGCCGGCGGTAACAAGCTGGCTATGGCCCTCTGACCCGACGGGCGGGTCTGCTTATGGCGAGGTTGCTGCCGGCGGGGGCTGGCAACCCACCACGGCAGAAGCGCCGTAGGGCAGCGGCGCCGCCGCCCAAAGAAGCGGGCTTGCTTTGCCGCCCTGGCGGCCGACGCCGCCGCCACGCCCGCCATAACGCGCCCTGCGCTCCCAGCGAAAACCCCACCCCAGGCAACCGCTGGGCGGGACAACACCGCCCTCGGAGGCAGCGGCGCCCGAAGGAGCCCACCGCGATGACGTCGCCGCCAAAGAGGGCGTGCCACCTAAGGGCGGTCCCTATTAGCCCAGATAGGCATCCGCAAGCGGGTGGCGGCGGCAGCGGCAGCGGCATCATCGGCAGAGCAGAGGAATTAGGATTTTGGGCAAAAGGACAGTTTTGCCCCCAGAATTTGAGAAATTCTGTGTTTACGTCTTTTGTCCAAATTACGAAAATACCCTTAGGAATTGAAAATTTTCCCTACATGTCCCTAATTTCAGAAAAATATTAATTAATTAAAAAAAGTTTAGTTGATTATTATTTTTTTTGGTATTATCTAGTAGTCCTACATGATGATGATTATTTATACATGTGATGTATGATGTGTGGATGATGATGATCGACTGGTGTAATATGTGTACTTGTGATTATTATTATTGAGGTCTGCATGAACCTCCATTATATTTCTCGTTTATTGTCCGGGCCTGCGTGCCTATGATTAAGTTGTAATCACATGAGGAGGCTTGCGGAGGGCGTGGATGCGATAAGCGGGACTCTCCGAAGGCGGACGATCGTGATGCATGGAGATGCATCAAGATGTCGATTTAAACCGACGGGGCGAGATGAACGCGATCACGAGGGCATGGAGATGCACCGTTGCACACATAGATCTTGATGTGAGTGATTAGGCCTACTGCCGGGCCTAATCATATTAGGTTAGGTGGTCCATGATCATCCGATGTGATTGCTTATACACATACTAGATATGTATATATATTTTGCATGCGATGTAGATATATATTAAATATGTATATGTGTGACATGTCATATTAGGAGACCAAATTATAGAAACATCTCTCGATAATATTAAGTCGGTTGACGTGAGGCAATTAGATTGACCCACGTGGCCTTCCATCGTTATGAGTAGGAACCGATTCCCGGTGTAGGTTGAGTTGGTCGAATCTCTCGAGACTCACCTATATCGCGATTCGCTATCTTGCTTACGATATAGAGATGTCACCGGTGACCTGAGGACATGGTATGCTTGGTCGAGTCCCTCGAGGGTATATCATCAAATTAGACTCATCTTGTAACGAAGGTGTTGACTTAACCGAGCATCATGGTTGGTCGAGTCCCTCGAGGCCATGGTGATTCGGAGGCCGAACAGGACGGGAATCACAAGGAGTTGTGATCGGCAAGAGTTGCCTACCTTTTAGGCTTAGTGTGATTGGTTGAGTCCCTCGGGTTACACTAAAGATGCTTTGATTGGATCTGATCCCCACTAGAAGTCTCTTTTGAGACTTCCATTTCATATCTTTGAGGGTATCGCGTGACTCGTTAGTAAAATAGTGGGAGCATATTAAGATAGAAGTCCATATCTTAATAGTTTATTTCTTGCAAAATCTGCATGTTATTCATTTTACGCTACATCTTTATTTTCAGAAAATGTCGCTTTTCAAATCCCTTTACGTGGCATACTTGATGTCAACCGTCTTATTGGTCCAAATTATACGGATTGGCTCCGTAACTTGAGAATTGTTCTCACAGTGGAGAAAATCGTGTACGTCCTTGATCTGAGTGATGCCTACCAAGAAGGGGCAAGCGAGGAAGAGATCGCTTCGCATTGAAAGTACATTGATGACTCCCTCTTGCTCAATGCTATATGTTGGGCTCTATGACTCCGAGTTCTGAGACAACATGAAAAAGATGGATGCCGATCCATTCTCCTACATGTCCGAAAATTGTTTGAGGAACAGGGAAGGACTCAACGATATGAGATATCCAAGAGCCTTTTCCGCTAGGATAACCGAGGGGACACCGGTTCAGAACCATGTCCCAAAGATGATTGAGTGGATAGAGAAACTCATAGGTCTAGGAATGGTCCTAGAGGATAACTTGTGTGTGGACATTGTGCTTGATCCCCTACCAGATTCCTTTTCACAGTTCATAATGAATTTTAATAAGAACAAGCTTGAGGTGACTCTCCCAGAGCTCCTCAATATGTTGAGGGAGGCAGAGAGTACTATTAAGAAAGAAAGCCAGTTCTCTACACTTTGGTGAGACCAGAAAGAAAGAAAAAAGCAAAGGTCCCTTAAGAAGGGAAAGGGCAAGGGCAAACAAGGTAAAGCAAAGGTTGCTAAGAAAGACCCGACAAAGGACAAAGGCCAGTGCTTCCACCCAGTAGTAAAGATGGGCATTGGAAGAGAAACTGCAAAGAGTACCTTGCAGAAAGGGTGAAACAAAAGCTTGATGAAGCTTGGTGCATTCATGATGGAGTCTCCATTTGTCGGACTCTTATGATAACACATGGGTATTGGATACCGGTAGTGCTTATCATATATGCAATTCGTTGCAGATTCTGGCAAGGCCTAGGAGACTACAAAGAGGCGAGATGGACCTCAAGATGGGTAATGGAGCAAAAGTTGCTGTATTAGCTGTTGGCGAGGTCGCCCTACATCTGCCTAGTGGAGCTTTTATTGCATTAGATGCATGTTATTTTGTTCCTTCTATTATCAAAAACATTATCTCCATTTCATGTTTAACAGTTAGTGGATATAAATTTGTTTTTTGAGAACAAAAGTTGTTTGATATTATTAGATGATAAGATCATCACGAAAGGAACATTGCATAATGGTTTATTTATGTTAGACACCACTCCACATATCATGAATGTAAATATGTCCAAAAGGAAACGAGATGAGTTGAATAAAGAAATAACTATGGCATTGTAGGCTAGGTCACATCCATGAAAGAAAGATTCAAAAGTTGCTAAATGATGGATATCTAGATCCATTCGACTATGTGTCATATATCGACTTGTGAGCCTTGCATTAAGTGGAAATCGACCAAATCTCCATTTAGTAGAGGAGGAGAGAGCCAATGAGTTGTTGGAACTCATACATAGTGATGTATGTGGACCCATGTCAACTCATGCCATTGGAGGTTACTCCTACTTCATTACATTTCTTGATGATTTCTCAAAGGTATGGATATGTGTACTTAATGAAGTACAAGTCCGAGGCATTTGAGAAATTGAGAGTATAAGAATGAGGTGGAGAACCAGATTTGGAAAAGAGTATCAAAACTCTTCGATCAGATCGGAGGAGGTGAATACTTAAGTCTGAGAGTTTACTCAGTTCCTCAAGGACCATGGGATATTATCCCAATGGACACCTCCTTATACACCTCAGCTCAATGGTGTCTCGAAAGGAGAAATCGTACATTATTAGATATGGTACCGGGTCCATGATGAGTTTATTTTGACCTACCCATCTCATTAGGGGATATGCCCCTAGAAACAGACTTACCTTCTGAATAGAGTTCCAACTAAATTCGGTAGTGTCTACACCATATGAGATATGGAAAGGGAAGAAGCCGATCTTAAGGTTGTTAAGATCTGGGGCTGCCCCGCCCATGTTAGAAGACACAACCCGATAAGTTAGAATCAAGACGAAGCGATGCAAATTTGTGGGATACCTCAAGGAAACTTGTGGGTATTATTTCTATCATCTCGAGGACCAAAAGGTCTTTGTAGCTAAGAGAGCGTGTTCCTTGAGAAGGAACACATTCTTGATGGAGACGGTGGGAGAATGATAGAATTGAGCGAGGTTGGAGAACCAAGCTCAAGCACCACTCTACAGCCCGAATCGTTCGGGTACCTAATACACAAGTATCAACTTGACTTGCAGTTCTGATAGAGTATCCCATCCTCCTGAGAGATATGTGGGACATATTAGAGCGAGAGGATGTAGAGGATATTGATCCTCGACCCTCTGAGGAGGCTATTATGAGTATAGACTCCCGGAAGTGGAAAAAAGCCATGAATTACGAGATGGATTCTATGTACTCCAATAAGGTTTGGAACCTAGTTGATGCTTTGAAAGGTATTGTACCCATCGGTTTGCAAGTGGATCTTTAAGAAAAAAAATCGGAGTAGATGGAAAGGTAGAGACCTATAAAGCAAGGCTAGTGGCTAAGGGGTATCGTAAAAAAGGCAAGGTGTTGACTACGACGAAACTTTCTCACAGTAGCAATGCTAAAATCCATCATAATTCTATTGGCTATTGCAGCACACTGATTATGAGATCCGGCGATGGATGTGAAACCGCATTCCTCAACGGGAACCTCGAGGAGGAGGTGTATATGATGCAACTTTGAGGGATTCATGTCCAAGAAGTCCCCGAGATAAGGTGTGTAGGTTTCTTAGATCTATTTATGGACTAAAAGCAAACTTCCGAAGTTGGAACATAAGATTTGATGAGGCAATCAGATCTTATGACTTCGATTAAACGAAGATGAGCCTTGTGTATACAGAAAGGTAAGTGGGAGCGCTATCACCTTTTTTTGGTGTTATATGTGGATGACATCCTCATCATTAGGAATGACATAGGAATGCTATCCACAATAAAGGCTTGGTTATCTAGACACTTCTCCATGAAGGACTTAGGGAAGCATCTTATATCTTGGGGATTAGAATCTATTGAGATAGATCCAAGAGGATGCTTGGCTTGTCCAGTCTAGGTACATAGAAACTATTGTCAAAAGGTTTGGCATGGAAAATTCCAAGAGAGGTCTCATACCGATGAGACATGGGATATCGCTTTCTAAAGTATGTCCCCAAAAGACTCCGAAGAAAAAGGGCGAACATGGATATGATACCTTATGCCTCAGCACATAAGTCTATCATGTATGCCATGCTATGTACTTTGTTCCCTGATATAGCGCATGCTCTGAGTGTCACGAGCAAGTATCAGTGGATCCAGACTTGGAGCACTAGAAAGCAGATAATGTGTATCCTTAAGTACTTGAGAAGGACTAAGGATCTTTTACTAGTATATGGAGGTAATAGCCTTAAGGTTGAAGGCTTTTGACGACTCAAGTTTTCCGGTCGATGTCGATGATAGCAAGTCCGAATTCAGGGTATGTGTACACCTTGAATGGAGGAGCAGATGTGCTTTCAAGAGTTCCAAGCAAGATACCACTTTACTTCGACCATAGAGTGATACATTGCTGCATCGATGCAGCAAAAGAGGGAGTCTGGGTGAAGAAGTTCATCACAGATTTAGAGTTCGATACGATAGCGATAAGTCGACTTCCTTATATTGCGACAACTATGGGGTGATTACTCAAATAAGGGAACCCGGGTCTCATCGAAGTGTTCCGGGAGGTTCCAGCTTATAAGAAAGATCGTAACTTGAGGAGATGTAGCGATGGAAAGAGTTCCATCCGAAGATAACATTGCGAGATCCACCGACAAAGCCGTTGTCTCGTTGTCTTTGAAAGCGTCAGAGTCCGATGGAGATCGGACATATAGGTGATTGGCTTTTAGGTCAAGTGGGAGATTGCTAGTCATAGGTGCCCGACAAGCCAATCCGTGAGTGATGGCACGTCGCGACTTTGATACAGAATCCTTTTGCTTATTATATTTTGGCGTATATCACTTTATAACTATTGCATAAATGCATATATATATTGTGATGTCCTTGGATTTGTGCAATGGGAATCGAATCGTGATGAGATCACGATAATGAATCGATTCACCTTTAAACACATATCCTAAATAATCCCGGTCATAGGTTTTTCGAGAGAGACATCGTGATAATCGGATAGACCCGGTGTCTTTTGTATACCCGTCCATATGATGGATGCAGCTGGTCTCATAGCTGCCGTGTAGGGACACTAGGGATACTGATGCAATTGCTCATTGGAGAATGAAGTTCACTGATTGATCCGCTTGGAATCTTTGGATGGTTGATGATGCCTTATTGTCGGACAGCGATTCCGTAGTCCTAGTGGTGTATCGGTCCTTAGACTTGAGACACCAAGGATATCCCTGTATGAGTGCTCCACTCTTTGATCTGAACTTATAGGTTTTATCTGTCCCGGATCTAGTACAACTAGTCATTGGGAGGTAGTCACCTTACGAGGGCTATTGAGTGTCGATAGAGGATCATCCCACTTTCGGCGTCATGAGAGGAATATCTCATGTGTTCTTGCTCGATAAATCCCCGGCCAGGGTCATTCGGGTTGAGAGAGAAAGAGTTCTCCCGGAGAATCCATTAGAAAGCGAGACTTCGGTAGAAACCGTATGGGTCGACAACACCATGCTCGATATCGGTCTCTGGGATATTAGATGGATGAGGGACTATAGGTACATGGTAATCGAGAATGAGGACAGTCCAATGTATTGGATTCCCAGATCGTCACAGGGACTACGGCGTGAGTGGCCTAGTATGTCCGTAGTCGATGAGTTGAGTGAATTATTACAGAGATAATAATTCACCGAGTTATAAGGAGTTCCTAACGAGGTATGACTCATGGCCAGCTTCGATATTGGGCCTAGAGGGTCACACACATATGGTAGGCATTGCGATGATAGAGGGAGGTTGGATATGAGATATCCGTGAGACCCTTGTCTTATTGGATGCAGATCCAATACCCACTAGGGAAGGACCCATTAGGGTTTGACAGGGATCTCTATAAATAGGAGGGATTCACAGACCTCATAGGCTAGAGTCTTTGCTTGCCTTTCCCTATTCTCCTCTCCCTCTCCCACCTCAGGCACGGAGTTTTTTTGAGGAGGGTCGTCGCAAACCCTTTGTGTGGATCACCGCTAGAGAGGAAGGCGCTTGACCTCCTTCACCCTCTCCTAAGGATCTGCAAGGAAACAGGGGATATCTGATCTCCCTAGGTAACACAATCTCTATCTTGCAGTTTTGTGTTTCTGGATTTTTACGCACTAATCTTCATACGACGGCAAAACATCTTTTTTTGAGAATCGGGGATTTTTGTTTTCTTGTTCTTCCGCTGCGCATATGATGTCGCCCCCATGATTTCCCAACAATGATGTGGTTATGGTTTAGTTGAGTTGGATTTAGATTTTATGAATCATTAAGTGATATGATGGTATGATTATAAACTGCACAGGTTTTATGAATTGTGGATTTTGGAATATATGAAAATGACTTGAATGTTTTTTTAGTGTCATCAAATGTGTGTTTGGATTCTGGGGGCGTGACAGCCCGTAGCCGGGAAACCCGGGATGAGACATTTTTAGGCTCCAAATTTGAATCAATTTGAAGCCTATAAATACCCCTCTCATCCCTGGTTAAGATACACAAGTATTGAGAGTGAAAAAGGAAAGAAATACTATTGCAATCTTGTGTGAACTCCTCTCATATCCCTGGTTAAGTGTTAGAATAATTTGAGAGAGGAGTAAGTGGGGGTGTAAAGGTTAACTCCTAAACCCAGTAAAAGGAAAATCAAGTTGTAAAAGGTGGTTGGTCTTTGCTTATTGAAGGAAGACCGATAGTGGATGCCGGTGGCCTCGACGGAAGAGGAATCAACGGAGTGGATGTAGGTCACGACGATCGAACCACTATAAAAATCTGGTTTGCATTTCCTTCTTGCAACTTACTTTTATAGCAAACTACGATTCCTCCTTACTGTGTTTTTACTACGCCTATGCTTACAAACAAGCATTGAATTTCAAGTTATCTTCTGAGTTCGGTTTTTATTGTACGAAACACTTTTAGTGTTAGGATCAAGAGCACTAAGAGGAGGGGGGGGGGGGGGGGGGGGTGAATTAGTGCAGCGAAAAACTTTCGATGATTAAAACTACGTTGGTACGATGAAATCGTTTCCGACATTAAACTGTTTTCGGAAACTTAGCTTGAAAGCGAGTTCGTAAAGGAGTGCAGCAAAAGTAATAAGAAAGTAAAGCACATATGGAGGTTTGCAGTAAGGTAAGCAGCAAGAAGAAATGCAAACCAGAGAGCACCATAATTTTAGAGTGATTCGGTCAATCTTGACCTACATCCACTTTTGGCTTCCTCCTCTGACGAGGTCACTGACTTCCACTAGAGGCCTTCGTTCAATAGGCGAAGGCCAACCAACCTTTTACAATTTCACTCCTTTTGACGGGCTTAGGAGACAACCCTTACAAACTTTTCTCTCCTCTCTTGAAAGATCAAAACTTAGAAGAAAAGAGGGAGGAGAACTTCTAGCCTTTACAACACTTTTGAGCTCTAAAAATCACAGAGTAAGATTGGATTTTCGATACCCTCCTATGCAGGAAAGGGTGGGGTATATATAGGCCCTAAACTGGTTTGAATTTGGAGCTCAAAAATATCTTTTCCCAGATTTCCGGGGTCCTAGCGGTACTACCTCCTGACTAGGGCGGTACAACTGCCTGACAGAGCTCGAAGATCAAGCTTTGGTGGTGCCACTACTGTTAGGATCGGAGTGGCACTAAGAGGGGGGGGGGTGAATTAGTGCAGTGGATTAAAACTTCGATTTTAATAAATCTTTCGTACGATAAGAATAATGTTTCGTTTGAAACCGTTTCAATTGTGTTGAAAGCGTACGTAATAAGATGAGGGCAATGAACTTAGCAAAGTAAAGGTTTGCAGAAAGATAAATGCATAAACATAAACGCAAACCGGAGATTACGCCGATTTAGAGTGGTTCATTCAAATGACCTACATCCACTTTCGAGGCCCCTCTTCGATGAGGCTCCCACCTTCCACTAGCAAATATCTTGAAATGGAAGGGCAAATACCCCTCTTACAACCTTTTACAAATAGTTCAACCTCTTACAAATTTTCAGCAAGAAAGGAGGAGAACTTTTCTAGCAAATTGAAAACTAGACTTGCTAAGACTTTCTAAGACTTTTCTCTCAATCAATTGCTTCTCAAAAAGTTGTAATCTCAGCTGAGATTTGAGGGGTATTTATAGGCCTCAAGAGGATTCAAATTTGGGCTCCAAAATTTGAATTCTCTTGGAGTTCCCCCTTGGCATATGCACATTAGTTTCTAACCACTCGACAATCTTTGGTGCCACCGCTTCAGCCTGTGTGGTGCCACCGCCTATAGTGTTTTCAACCCACTAGTTGGGCTTCAATCTTGGCCCAAACTAGTCCCAACTCGAGCCCAATTAGCCCCATTTTGGGTTATAGGATTAATACCTAATCCTAACCCTAATTAATATACTAACTACGAATTTAAAGACATTTTATAAGCTATTACAAAGTCCATAAGTCAAGACTTCTTCCGGCGAAGCTTCGATTTAACTTTTTTTCTCTTCAGATAAACTCTCTAAACCATTCTCTTGGACTCCCGCAAAGCTCTTAAACTTCACAATTTGATCTTGGCATGAGTTCAACGAGCTTCTTCCGACAAGCTCCAATCTCTCTTGGCGAGCTCCACGAACTTCCCACGAACCTTTTCGGTGAGATTCCAAAAACCCTTCGGCTCCTCCTACTCATTCTCGGCTGAGTTCGGCAAAGATTCCCAATTTAACCTTCGGACTTCCGTCAAACTCTTGAACTCCCAATGAATCCCTTCGGCTTGACTCCTTTTTTGTTTCACTTTATGTCTTTCTCATTATCATAGTTATTCCTGCACACACAAACTAAAACTCTACTACTCGATCTAGATAATTATTACAACGCGAATCGACATTCCGTTGCCCGACAAATCATTGGTTGGCACTTCGTCCATTCTTCAACCAAGATCGTCCTCTCTTGCAGCTTGTTGCCCAATCGGCGGTTGACCTCTGCAACCCCTGATATCCTTGGCGCAATTCGCTCTTTCTTGGCCCGATGCCCGACGTCCGAAGCCTTCTGCCGTCCAATATCCTGATGTGATCTCCTCCGACGCAACGTCAATTCCTCCTGCGTTAACTGTCTAATCCTGATCGAGTAGACCTACATCACTCAAAATGCAATTTAAATTATAAACACATATCAAGTGGTTTCATCATCAAAATACGAGATTCAACAACTACCTGACAGGGGTGGTTGCACCGTCCAGTCTCACTCGGAGACTGAGCCCAGGCGGTGCCACCGGCTAACTGGGGCGGTTGCACCGCCTAGTCTCGCTCGGAGACTGAGCTCAGGTGGTGCCATTACCTAACCTGGTTGGTTGCACCACCCAGCTTTCCTAGGAGATTATCTCCTGGGTGGTGCCACTGCCGACTCTGGCGGTGCCACCGCTTAGCAGGAATTCTGGTCCGAATGAGTTGATCCATTCGGCCCAATTTGGGTCTATCAAGGGCCCAATTGCCCCCAGATTAAGTTAATGAGATCACCTCCCATTCATAACTTAATTTACATGCTAACTATGATATTTTTTAAGACTTCTAGCAAACTCTTGGACTTATGACGATCTACTTGGCGAGTTCCGACGAGCTTCTTTGGCAAGCTCTTAGCTTCTCAAATTTGTTCCCACAAAACCTCTGACGACTGTTCGGACTTCCGTCGAACTTTCGAACCCCCAACGTGATCATGGTCTTGACTTCGGCGTAACTCCTACTGCATGTCTTACTTTTATCGTAGTTAATTCTGCACACTTATCTCAATATATGAATTAGATAACAAATGACAATTGACTTCATCATCAAAATCTAAGATTCAATAATCTCCCCCTTTTTGATGATGACAATCAATTGATAACGGAGTTAACCTTAACTCCCCCTATCTATATGCCATACTTGAGATAAGTCATTCTTGAATTCAAAGCCTTTGAATTCAATAGATATATTGATAAGTTAAGATCATTTATCCTTATCAATACTCCTATCATGATTCTTATCATGATGTATCTTACTGAAAATGATGTCAAGACTTGACATCCATTCTTAAATTTTACATTTCAAATATGAATGATGGTAGCAGTTCAACATAAGATATCAACATATAAATTTACAATTTAAGCTTTTGATATCTTAACGTAAAGCAAACATTTCAAGTGTTTAGCAATCGTAGCATCACATGGCAAGATATCAACAAGTAAAGTTGCTATGCAAGTTCTTGATATCTTATCATGATATGGCAATAACATAGTGCAAATATGGCAATCATAGCAATTTTATCACCAATTTATCATATATTTCAATGCAAGCTTAACATAATTCAAATTCAAATATGGCACTCATAGCATCAATTCATATATTTCTCATTCAAATATGACACTCATAGTATCAATTCATATATTTCTCCCCCTTTGTCATCAACAAAAAGGAAAATGATATTAGCAAATTTTAACTAGGTTTATGTCATTTTCAATAATGAGTGATAGGATACCAATTATACAAACATCTCAAGGAAAACATGACATGGAGATAGCTTTAATTACTTTCTCCTTTTAATTTATTATTATCTCTTTGCATGAAGGAGGAAAGCTATTTGTGAGCTTACTTGATAAGATATTAAAGCACGCTTTATTCTTGCAAGAATCAAGAAATGTATGTGAATCAAATCCTTGCACGTAAAACTATTTCTCAAAAGATATAAGAAGGAATCATCAAATCTGTTTCTCGAAAGATATTTTTCACATGATAAGTCTATAAGAGATGCATTTGCTAGTTGATTCCATATGTCAAAAATCAATAATGTAAATCCAAAAACTTGATATGACATATGTTTATTAATTCTAGAAGAGAATAATGTATCGAGAAAATCCGATTGTTAGGATCAAGAAGATCTGAAAATGAAATTTAACACTTTCAAGCATTCGAATGAGATTTTGCTATAGATTTTCAAATTCAATTATGAAAATAAAACATGCTTATTATCATGGAATTTTTTGTATTTAAAACACATAATTTCCAACATGTAATTAAGGCAAGTAATTGTGTAAAATCATCATAGCAATTAAGTGATTTGATCCAAAAAAATTCTGAAAAATAATCTTAACAAGTTTATGCATTCGGACATATTAACATTCCTAATTCTCTTCTAATGAAATCAAATTGTTCTTCACTTAGAGGTTTTGTAAAAATATCAGCTGTTGATGCTTAGTATTAATGAACTCTATAATTACATCATGATTAGTGACATGATCTCGTATAAAGTGATGTCTAATATCAATATGTTTTATTCTTGAGTGTTGAATGAGATTCTTTATTAAACATATTGCACTTGTGTTATCACATTTAATGGTAATATTTTTAAGATAGACTTTACAGTCTTCTAAGGTGTTTTTCATCTACACAACTTGTGCACAGCATGCACTAGCTACAATATACTCAGCTTCGATTGTTGATAGTGCAATCGAGTTTTGTTTCTTAGATGACCAAGAAATAAGGGAATGTCCCAAAATTTGATCCTGATGTGCTTTTTCTATCTAATCTACACCCAGCAAAATCCGCATCAACATACACAATTAACTCAAAATTTTTAAATTTTGGATACCATAATCCTAGATTTGTGGTACCTTTAAGATATCTAAGTATTCTTTTAACCACTTTGAGATAAGATATCTTAGGGTTCGATTGAAACCTAGCACAAAGTCCTACACTGATATCTGGTCTAGTTGCAGTGAGATAAAGTAAACTTCCTATCATACCCCTATAAGTTTTTTTATCGAAGCTTTCTCCACTTTCATCAACTTCTAACTTAGTGGAGGTGCTCATAGGAGTGTTAATAACTTTTGAGCTATCCATATTAAATATTTTTAGTAGATTTAAGGCATATTTAGTTTGACTAATAAAGATGCCATTGCTTAGTTGCTTAATTTGTAAGCCTAAGAAAAAAAGTTAATTCTCCCATCAAACTCATTTCAAATTCGAGACTCATGGTTTTAGCAAAAGATTCACAAAGAGATTCATTCGTAGAACCGAAGATAATATCATCAACATAAATCTGAGCAATGAGAAAATTATTTTTAAAATTCTTGATAAACAATGTAGTATCTACCTTACCTTTTGTGAAATTATTTTCAATAAGAAAAGTACTAAGTCTATCATACCAAGCCCTTGGAGCTTGTTTTAAACCATAGAGGGCTTTAGTTAATTTAAATATATGATTAGGGAGGCTATTATTTTCAAATCTAAGAGGTTGTTCAACATAAACTTCTTCGAAAATAAAGCCGTTAAGAAAAGCGCTTTTAACATCCATTTGAAACAACTTAAAATTATTACTACTAGCATAGGCAAGGAGCATCCTTATGGCTTCTAATCGAGCCACAGGAGCGAAGGTTTCTTCGTAATCGATACCTTCTTCTTGGTTGAAACCTTTGGCCACTAATCTAGCCTTGTTTCTAACCACGATACCATATTCATCTTGCTTGTTTCTAAAG
The DNA here is from genome assembly GCA_900464855.2 of Musa schizocarpa. Lineage (NCBI taxonomy): Eukaryota > Viridiplantae > Streptophyta > Magnoliopsida > Zingiberales > Musaceae > Musa > Musa schizocarpa. Next base: position 29,082,674 of record LS990922.1, on the reverse strand, counting down.
ACTCATTTAGTACCAATAACTAAATGGTCATTTGGCTTAGGAACAAGCTTCCACACCTCATTTCTCTCAAATTGATTTAACTCATATTGCATTGCGATAATCCATGAATCATCTTTCATGGCTTCGTCAATACATTTAGGTTCAATTTGAGAGAAAAAGCGGCATTGGCACAAAATTTTTTAAGAGAAGAACGTGTTTGAACCCCCTTAGATGTGTCTCCTAGGATTAGCTCCTTAGGATGAGCATCTACATACTTCCAATCCTTGGGTAAGGATGTTTCGGAAGTGGATGCATCCAAGTTGCTAGTTGGAGAAGGGGTTTCATTTAAATTTAAAGAATCGAAATTAACATCAACATGAAAATTATTTTTCTTGATTTCGGAAATCTCATTGAAAACAATATGAATGGATTCTTCTATAATTAAAGTTCTTTTATTGAAGATACGAAAAGCTTTAGAAATCAAAGAATAACCAAGAAAAATTCCTTTATCGGATTTAGCATCAAATTTTCCTAAGGCATCTTTTTCATTCAAGATAAAACACTTATACCTAAAAACTTTAAAATATGAAACATTGGGTTTTTTATTGTTCCACAACTCATAGGGAGTTTTGGTAAGGGTCTTACTAGAACTCTATTCAAAATATAGCATGCAGTGTTTACGGCTACGACCCAAAAATATTTGGGTAGGTTATATTCATTCAACATGGTTATTGTCATTTCTTATAAATTTCTATTCTTTCTTTCTACTACTCCATTTTGTTGAGGATTTCTTGGAGGAGAGAAGTTGTCGTTGTATCCATTAGATTCACAAAATTCTTGAAAATCACGGTTTTGAAATTCACCACCGTGATCACTTTGAATTGATGAAATCATAAAACCCTTTTTATTTTGAACAAGTTTACAAAACTTGGTGAAATATCTAAAGCATTAATTTTTGTGTTTCAAGAAATAAGTCCATGTATGTCTACTATAGTCATCTATAATAACGAAGGCATATTTGCTACCTCTTAGGCTTGATGTAGAGATTGGTCCGAACAAGTCCATATGGATCAATTGTAAGGGCCTAGAGATGCTTATTTGATTCTTAGATTTGAAAATATCCTTAATTTGTTTCCTAATTGACAAGCATCATACACATTATCTTTGATGAACTTGATATGAGAAATTCCTTGTACAAGTTCTTTGGATGATATTTGAGTGATTTGTTTCATGCTAGCATGACCTAATCTCCTATGCCAAAGCCAAGCATCCTCATTCAAAACCGAGAAATACATTTCATTGCAAAGATCATTGATGTCAATGGTGTATACGTTTTTCTGTTTTAATGCAATTATAGATGTGTTTTTATGTGGTTTTTCAATGATGCAGGCATTAGATTCGAATTTGACGATATATTCTTTATCACAAAATTGACTAATGCTCAAGACGTTATGTTTTAAACCATCAACTAACAAAACATCTTTAATAAAAAAGTTGGATTTGTTACCTATGATTCCTTTGCCAATGATTTTACCCTTGTTGTTGTCTCCGAAGGTGACATAGCCTTCGTCTATGCTAGTGAGCTTAGAAAATTGAGATGGATCTCCGGTCATATGCCTTGAGCATCCACTATCAATGTACCATCTCTTGCTCCTTGCTTGTGATAGTGTATGTCTCTACAAGAAAGGATAATTTTTAGGTACCCATTTACTTTTGGGTGCCTCAAACACGGATCTATATTGTTTATTATGTTCCATAGAGTTTATCATAGTTCCTTTAGGAACCCAAATCAGTTTGTTCGAGCTAATTTTCTTGAATGGACAATGATACGTTTTATGTCCATGTTTGCAACAAAAGTTGCATTTGCTTTGGAGCCGAACATGTAAGATAGGGTCTTTTACGAAGGTGGTTGGATTTTGGTGAGGACTTCTCACAAATCCAATTCCACTTCTTTTGGGAACGTGACCCTTATTTGTAAGGATCATGTTCAAAGACTTGCTACCAACCTCGAATTTCTTCAAGGTGTCCTTAAGTAGCAAGTTCTCTTTTTGGATAGTTTATATATCATGACATTTTAGACATGGAGCTAAACTATCATGATATTCAATTTTTAATTTATCAAAATTACTAATAAGACTATCATGCTCCTTTTTTAACAATTTATATTTTCTACTAATTGTTTTGCATTCATCAAATAAGTCGTAGAAGGCATTTAATAATTCATCAAATGATAAATCTACATCAATTAAATTTGTTACCTCCTCTCCAATGGCCATTAAGGCGTAATAAGCAACTTGCTCAGTGTTGGACTCCTCTTCTTCGGACACGCTTGAGTCATCCCATGTTGCTTTGAGTGTCTTCTTCTTTGATGTTCTCTTCTTGGCTTGGGGACAATCACTTTTGTAGTGTTCCGACTTTTTGCACTCGTAGCAAATAACTTGGTCCTTTTTGGGTTCAAATTTATTCTTTGTGTTATTTTTAAACTTGTTTTTCTTAATAAATTTTTTGAATTTCCTTGTTAGAAGTGCCAAGTCATCGTCATTGTCCTCATCACTTGAGTTTTCTCTCAAGTGGTCATCTAAAGTTCTAAGTGTCATATCCTTCCTATTCTTTAGAAGAATGTCTTCTTGCTCTTCATGAGCCTTGCAAGTCATTTCATAGGTCATTAATGACCCAATTAGTTCTTCAAGAAGGAAGTTGTTTAAATCTTTAGCCTCTTGAATAGTTGTGACTTCAAGGTACCAACTCTTAGGAAGGGATCTTAGAATCTTATTTACGAACTCAAAATCCGAAAAACTTTTGTCGAGTCCTTTTAGACCATTGACGACATCCGTGAAACGGGTGTCCATGTCGCCAATAGTCTTGCTCGGTTTCATTCGGAAAAGTTCAAAAGAATGTATCAAAAGATTGATTTTTGACTCTTTCACTCTACTTGTGCCTTCATGAGTCACTTCGAGTGTATACCAAATATCAAACGCAATTTCACAAACCGAAACATGATTGAACTCATTTTTATCAAGCGCATAAAATAAGGCATTCATAGCCTTTGCATTAAGAGCGAAAGTCCACTTCTCCAATTCATTCCAATCGATCATTAGAAGAGAAGACTTCGAAAATCCATTTTCGACAAGATTCCAAAGTTCAAAATCCATTGAAATAAGGAAGATCCTTATTCGGGTCTTCCAATAGGTGTAGTTCGTCCCATTGAATATGGGTGGACGTGTAATAGAGTGGCCCTCTTGGATGAAATCATTTCCGACGTAAAACCGTTTTTGAAAACTTAACTTGAAAGCGAGTTCATAAAGGAGTGCAGCAAAAGTAATAAGAAAGTAAAGCACATATGGAGGTTTGCAGTAAGGTAAGCAGCAAGAAGAAATGCAAACCAGAGAGCACCACAATTTTAGAGTAGTTTGGTCAATCTTGACCTACATCCACTTTTGGCTTCCTCCTCCGACGAGGTCACCAACTTCCACTAGAGGCCTTCCTTCAATAGGTGAAGGCCAACCACCCTTTTATAGTTTCACTCCTTTTGACGGGCTTAGGAGACAACCTTTACAAACTTTTCTCTCCTCTCTTAAACGATCAAAACTTGGAAGAAAAGAGGGAGGAGAACTTCTAGCCTTTACAATACTTTTAAGCTCTAAAAATCCTAGAGTAAGATTGGATTTTCGGTGCCCTTTCATACAGGAAAGGGTGGGGTATATATAGGCCCCAAACTGGTTTGAATTTGGAGCTCAAAAATATCTTTTCTCGGATTTTCGGGGTCCTGGCGGTACTACCTCCTGACTAGGGCGGTACAAGCGCCTGACAGAGCTTGAAGATCAAGCTCTGGCGGTGCCACCGCTTGACAGGGGCGGTTGCACCGCCCAGTCTCGTTTGGAGACTGAGCCCAAGCGGTGCCACCGCCTGACAAGGGCGATTGCACCGCCCAGTCTCACTCGGAGACTAAGCCCAAGCGGTACCACCACCTAACCTAGGTGGTTGCACTGCCCAGCTTTCCTAGGAGACTATCTCCTAGGCGGTGCCACTGCCTAGTAGGAATTCTGGTCCGAATGAGTTGATCCATTCGGCCCAATTTGGGTCTATCAAGGGCTCAATTGCCTCCAGATTAGGTTAATGGGATCACCTCTCATTCCTAACTTAATCTACATGCTAACTATAATATTTCTTAAGATATTTACTGTAACTTGCTTTGGTGCCTCAATCGCTTCTTCCGGCGAACTTCCGACGAACATCCGACGAATCTTCGGCGATGCTCCGACGGACTTCCGGCAAACTCCTAGACTTGTGACGATCCACTTGGCGAGTTCCGACAAGCTTCTTTAGCAAGCTCTTGGACTTCTCAAATTTATTCCCGCAGAACCTTCGACGACTGTCCAGACTTCCGTCGAACTCTCGAACCCCCAACGTGATCATGGTATTGACTCCGGTGTAACTCCTGCTGCATGTCTTATTTTCATCGTAGTTAATCCTACACACTTATTTCAACATATAGATTAGATAACAAATGACAATTGACTTCACCATCAAAATCCGAGATTCAACATTTAGAACCGACGTAATTTTACCACTGCATTAATTCACCCACCCCTCTTATTGCCGACTCATTCCTAACACCTAAATCTCTATAGATTTGTAGGAGTGGATGAAGGAGGTCAAGCGCCCTCCTCTCTAGTAGTGATCCACACAATAGGGCTACAACGACGCTTCTCAAATCTCCAGGCCTGCTATTTAAGAAGGAGAAGGGGAGAGGAGAATAGGAGGTGGCTATTAGGATGCCCCAGCCTATAGGTCTTTAGTTCGCTCTTATTTATAGAGGCCCCCAGGTAACCTTAATGGATTCTGCACAATTGGGAATTAGATCTCCATCCATCTATCTAAGCATATTAAATTAGTGGGTCTCTACCCAATAATCTCTTATAAGCTCTTATTGGATTTCATTCATGCGATCCACTAATTCAAGGGCTTATTAGATATCTAATAAGATAGGGGCTCTAACGAATATCTCATATTCGAACCTCTACTCGTCTTAATACCTATCATATGTGTGTGACCCTCTAGGCCCAATATCGAGCTGGCCGTGAGTCATACCTGTCAGAACTCCTATTGGCTCAATAAATTATTATCTTCATAATAATTCACTTGACTCATCGACTGCGGACATACTAGGCCACTACGTTGCAGTCCCCAAACGATATAAGGGAATCCAATCCTTTTGACCTATCTATCCTCAGTTATCGTGTACCTATAGTCTCTCATCCATCTAATATCCCAGAGACCATATAGCGGGCATGGTACTATCAAGCTCATACGATTTCTCCTCAAGTCTCGCTCTAATCAGATTCTCTTAGAGAACTCTTTTTCTCTCAATCTGAATGACCTTAGCCAAGGATTTGTTTGAGCAAAAACTAATGGGATATTCCTCTCATGATATCGAGAGCAGATAATTCTCTATCGACACTCAATAGCACTCGTAAGGTTGGTCATCACTCCCAATAACCGGTTGTACTAGATTTGGAACTTTCAAACATATAAGTCTTGTATCAAATAGTAGAGTACTTATATAGGACATCCTTGGTGTCTCAAATCTAAGGACCAAATACACTAATGGGACTATATAATCGTCATCTGATAATAAGGCATTATCAACCATCCAGTATTTCGTGAGCGGATCAATCAATGAACTCATTCTCCAATTAGCACCTATATTATATCCCAAGTGTCCCCACATGAGCAGTTATGAGACCAGCTGCCTCCATCATTTGGATAGGTATACAACACACTAGTCTATCCGGTTATCTTGATATCCCTTTCAAGTAACCTGTGACTAGAATTATTTATGATTTGTGTTTAAAGGTGAATGGGTCTCATGATAATTATCATGATCTCATCACGATTTGATTCCTATTACACAGATCCATGGATAACATAATATATATGCATATATACAATAAATAATATAAAAATGATAAAATACTAAAATATAATAAGCAAAAAGAATGTGTATCATGTCACATGTTTCATCACCCACATGATTGGCTTATAGGGCACTTATGACTAGCAAGTAGTGGGGATGTAAAGGTTCTCTTCTGAGCCTGTTAAAAGGAGAATAAAGTTATAAGAAGGTAATTAGTCTTCACCTATTGAAGGAAGACCGTTAGTGGATGTCAGTGGCCTCGACGGAAGAGGAATCGAGAGTTGATGTAGGTCACGACAACCGAACCACTATAAAACTCAATTTGCATTTACTTTAAGCTCTTTACTTTCATTGTAAAATGATTTCTTACTTTCACTATGCTTCCGTATACTTTCAAAGTTAAGCATTTCCGATATTGGTTTTTATCGAAACGAAGATTTTTTGAACCGACGTCATTTTTACTGTAAGCACTAATTCACCCCCTCCTTTAGTGTTGACTCGATCCTAATAGGAATAATGTCCGATCCTTCGGCCTGATGCCCAATTTCATGGTACAAAGCCTTTTGTCGATACGTCGATTGATCCTTCGACCTGATATCCAATCTTTTGACATATTCAACTCTGGCCCAACATCCGATTCCTCCTGCTTTAATCAATTTGCCTCTCTTGATCGAATATGGTCTTGCATCACTCAAAATATAAATTAAATCATAACATTATCAATTAGTTTCATCATCAAAATCTAAGATTCAATAATCTCCCCATTTTTAATGATGACAACCAATTGATGATGGAGTTAACCTTAACTCCCCCTATCAATATGGCATAATTGAGAAGAATCTTGAATTTAAATTGAATTCAAGTCAAAGCAAATTTAATCATGAATATTTCATCATGGCATGCATCCATTATCATAAGTTGAAGTATCGCATGCATAATACCAAATCATCATGTATATTTTCAAAATATAAAATCATCATTACATGCATGATTCCAAATCATCATTCATAATTACGTCATACCATGTATGATCATTATCATATATTTTCCCCCTTTGTCATCAACAAAAATGAGAAGTACAACTATCAACGTTTTAGAGGTATAAGCTTAGCAATTTAGCAAAATTTTCATCACTTTAGAACATGTAAGCTACTGATTTCTTTCTTCTCTTTTGAGAAGTGCAAGCTAACAATTTTTTGCTTTATTTGTAATGTTTGAGCTAGCAATTTTTGCTTCCTTTGTAAATTTCAAGCTAGTAAAATTTTACATCATAAGCTAGCAACAATTTTGAGTTTTGCAAGTTTATAATTTTGCTAAATGTATAAGTTAGCATGTTTGCTTTTCTTTACGATGTTCAGTCTAGAAAGTTTTTGAAATAGAATACGAGATAGTAAATAGCAAGTTTAGAAGATGCAAGCTAGCAAGTTTTTCATATATGAAAGTTTGTAAAATTTTTGCATCTTTTGAGATGAGCAAGCTAGCAAGTTTTTCGTTCTTTTGCAATGTGCAAGTTTTTAAATTTTGCATCTTGAGCTAGCAATTCTTTCTCCTCTTTGTTATTGTAAAAAAGAAGGAAATGATACAATAGTGTAAAATATTGCAAAATATTTCAATCATTACATGAGGCATACAAGCCATAAATACAAAGAAGTAAACATTAAGAAGTCAAGTGACATATCATGGTGTATTTGGATAAGTCAAATAGTGGAAAGAAATAATCATAGTAAACAATCTTGATTCATAACAAAAATTCTTAAGGTATAATTTCGAGAAATCAAGAGAAACCATGATTCATATCAATAATTCTTCTTTTTAGTAAATAGAAAAAAAATATAGGAGAATAAAATGGTAGAATATATTGATTCATACATAAGAAATCTCCTGATTTATATAGCAAAGCTCCTCTTAAAGAAATGAGAACACATAATAAGAGATCTTGATTCATAAAAGATTTCAAGTTTCAAATATCAAGAAATCAAGATGATGATTGGGATAAAATTTATTCAAATTTAAATCACCAAATCATCAAAATTCCTTTCAAGAGATTCAGAATAACATAAATAGATTTATCAATTTCTTATTGAAAAATCGATAAGATAAAGATTGAGAAATTTTCAAGAAAAATGCTTTCCTCGTTTTAGTTATTTCAATTTAAGTGATTTGATTTCTTATAAGCATGCCTAAGTTTTTTTTTATGCCAAATCAAAACATATATTATCGTTTAAAATGGAAAAATAAGATTTATCACAAAAATCATCAAGATCAAAAGTGCAACACAATTCCAAAACATAAGATTTCAAATCATCATTACTTTAAATTCTCATGCATAGTATAAAATCATCATGGTATCAAAACTTTTAGCATTTTCATTACATCTTATATCATTATGTATCATTAAATCATCAAACATGATTTCATTAAACATAAAACATTTTTAATCAAAATCAAAATCAAAAAGCAATATGGAAAACATCAAGATACACATTATTGCTTCTTAAACACATACATAGAATTAATCTTATTAGGTATATAAGCATTAGATTTAAATATAATATTTTCTTCTTTTATCATAAAACATACAATTGTCATGATCAATTTTTTTAATTTTTTAAAATCACTAGAATGAAAAGCATGATCCTTTTTTTTTTCATTTTGTATACTAATTTAAAAATAACTTATAAAATGTATCAATTAATTTCATAGTAAACTAAGGGGGTTTTGGTTACCTCATCGTCGAAAGTCATTAAGGCGTAGTTCGCTACCTTATCTTTGTTGGTTTGCTTCTCATTTTCGGATAAGCTTGATTCATCCCAACCCGCCTTGAATACTTTCTTCTTCTTTGCAGCTCCTTCTTTTTAAGTTCATTTTTATTCTTTGATTCTTGTTTTAAAATCTTTTTAAGCTTTATTATGAGAAATTCAAGGTCATTATCATCATCACTTGTTATCACTCTAAGTGGTATTCTATTATTCGAAGTATTAAATCCTTCATGTTCTTTCGAATGTTATTCTCATGTTCATCATGTGTCTTGCACGTCATTTCATATGTCATTAATGACCTGATAAGTTCTTCAAGTGGAAACTTATTTAAGTCTTTTGTTTCTTATATTGTAATTACTTTAGAATCTCAATTTTTAGGAAGAGAATGTAAAATTTTATTGACAAGTTTAAGATTTAAAAAACTTTTACTAAGTGATTTTAAACTATTTAGGACATTTATAAAATGAGTGTACATGTCAACAATAGTTTCACTTAGCTTCATATAAAATATTTTAAAATCATGCATCAAAAGATTAATCTTCGAATCTTTAACTCTACTAGTGCCTTCGTATGTGATTTCAAGTGTATATCATATCTTATAAGCTGTTTCGTAAATAGAAACTCGATTGAATTTATTTTTATCCAAAGCACAAAATAAAACATTCATAGCTTTGGCGTTCAAAGAGAAAGTCTTCTTCTCCAAATAATTCCAGTCATTCATTAGAAGAGAAGACTTTTGAAATCCTTTTTCAACAATATTCCATAAATCAAGATTCAACAAAAGCAAGAAAACTCTCATCCGAGTTTTCCAATAAATGTAGTTCATCCCATTGAATATAGGAGGACAAATGATAGAGTGACCCTTGTGAAAGTCGAAAAGAGCTATTTCTCTTGGGTGTTAAACCAAATGAGAAAAACGTGGCTCTGATACCAACTGTTAGGATCAAGTCAGCACTAAAAGGGGGGGTGAAATTAGTGCGTACGTAAAAATCACGTTGAGCCAAAAATCTTCATACGATAAAAATTGTTTCGTTAATGTTTAACTTTAAAAATGTTTGTAAGAGTATGCAGCTAAAGTAACGAGGAAGTAAAATAGTTGCAAAGTAAGTAAATGTCAACAATAGAAATGCAAATTGAGTTTATAGTGATTTAGTCGTCGTGACCTATGTCCACTCCCTATTCCTCTTCCATCGAGGCCACGGGCATCCATTAATGGTCTTCCTTCAATGGGCAAAGACCAACTACCCTTACAACTCTATTCTCCTTTTGATAGGCTTAGGATAGAACATTTACAACCCTACTCACTCCTCTCTAAATAGAAATTACACTTAGACTAGAGGAGGAGAACTCTCATAAGATTACAATAGAATTTTTCCTTATTTTTGTTCTCAGTTCTTGTGTTTGCTAAGCAAGGATGAGAGAGATATTTATATGCCCAAAATGTATATAAACTTGGAGCCTAAAAGTGTCTCATCCCTGGTTTTCAGGGTACTAGCGGTACCACCACCTGTGTTGGGTGGTACCACCGCCTGCAGCACTAACACTGGGTGGTACCACCACCTGACATAGTTTGGGAGATTATGTTTACATGATACCACTGCCCAATCTAGCGGTACTACCGCTTGACACTGGGTAGTACCACCGTCCAATCTAGTGGTACTTTCGCCTAACATAGTCTTGGAGACTGTGTCTCAGAGATTAAGCCACTAGCGGTGCCATCGCCTGACCTAACTTTTGAGTCACTGAATGGGTATTTCTCTTGGCCCAAAACAGCCCTAATTCGAGCCCAATTGGTCCATAATTGAGTTAGCTTAATTATATTCTAAACTAACCCAATTACGACCTAAACTAACTTGATCTAGGTAAATTATTACAAAACACGAATCATATATTGTCCGGGTGTCATTGGTTCTTCTAGCGCCTCATTCGATCCTTCGACGCATCGTCCTCTCCTTCAGCGTATTGCCCAATCGACATGTTAACACCCACAACTTTCGATCTCCTTAGCGCAATGTATGATCCTTCAGCCCGATGCCCGATTTCATGGCATGAAGCCTTCTACCGACACGTCGACCGATCCTCCGACCCAACGTTCAATCTTTTGACATGTTCAACTCCGGCCCAACATCCAATTCCTCTTGCTTTAATCAATTTGTCTTTCCTGATCGAAGCTAGTCCTACGTCACTCAAAACGCAGATTAGATCATAACATTATCAATTGGTTTCATTATCAAAATCTGAGATTCAACAATAAGAGGAATATCCTATATGTTCTTTCTTAGACAAATCCCTGGCTAGAGTTAGAATAAGAGAGAAAGAGTTCTCTAGGAGAATCCGATTAGAGCGAGACTCGAGGAGAAACCATATGGGCCTAATAGTACCATGCTCAGTATACGGTCTCTGAGATATTAGATGGATAAGAGACTATAGATACACGGTAACAGAGGATAAACAAGTCCAATGGATTATATTCCCTTATATCGTCTGGGTATTGCGATGTAGTGGCCTAGTACATCCTCGATGAGTTGAGTGAATTATTATGGAGATAATAATTCACTGAGCTAAAAGGAGTTCCGACAAGTATGACTCACGACCAGCTCAATAATGGACCTAAAGGGTCACACACATATGGTAGACATTACGATAGTCGAGGTTCGAAAAAAAATAAGATCATAATATCTGCAACATTTATATTCAATTTCAAACCCCAAAGAAATAATATAATCATGATCGAGGTTGCCACGTTTTTTATACTCAGGCTGAAGAAGAACAAACGAGCACACCCAAAAACTTGAGATCAAATAGTTGGGCCCAATGAGTATAGTTAATGCAATTAAAAATTAATAAAAATGTGTTGAGAAATATTTAGTTGTGTTTGAGATATATCAGAATAAAAAATCTCGAATATAAGCAGACGCAAGAGGAAAAGGATAAGTCGTCTTACAAATAGATGAAATAGAATTGATACTTGTTCATCATAGTTGATGGATTGGTGAGAGAGAGAGAGAGAGAGAGAGAGAGAGATGGGACTCAACTTTGAGCATTGTGTGAGTTTGATATCATGAAAAAGAAGGAAGATAAAGGTGAAACTTTGTATTAGCTGTATGCATTACAACCCAATTTATAGAATAAAAAATAATTAGATTAATCTCATAAACACTAATCAAGGGATGTCAAATCCTTTTTATATGGTAATATATAGAGAAAATCTAATCTTCTCATGATAATCGTGATCAAGAAAAATATGAGATTAAAAAGAAAAAAAACGAGATATTCTAATATAGTAGCTTTTACAATTCAACCATCTCTCTTCCCTTGTGCATACTATACTGCCTCTGAGCTCCCTTGTGCCATATCCACCGACACAGTATCTTGTTGAACAAAGTGCATAAAGGAGTTCTGATGACGAGACAGTGTAAAATTGCAACCTATGACTTGATTCCCTCCTGAAACTGGGGATGGTAGTGAGAGGTACTGTGAGAAACCAATACAATCTAGTAGTTTGCATCAGTAATCAATAATACAGGTATGTCAAGGAGGAACAAAGGGGTACGTGATAAGATAATCTTTAAGTACGTAACCATCAGCTTTTGTTCTGTTTCCTTCAGTACACTTGGACAAAACAATTAATCTCTCCAGATACGTTATGGATTCTGCAGTGTCTCACCCTCAATTAGCCACTCGAGAGGACTTGTCTTCCATTCTAATCGGCTTCTTCTATCCACTGCAGGTAGCATCGTCGCCGACCTCTTTTGGACCATCATCCTACATCACCTGTATCAATCGAAACATGTCGTACTTACGGCTGAATTATCAACACCGCACCAAGGAACAATTGTCGTTGCAGCCACAGTGAGGGTCCACCGACAAGAGGAGCAGTAGGTTGATTAGAATCTTGTCTTCACCACCGAGTATGAAACAGCAGCTGCCAACTGTTGCTTGTTGCTATCTGAATACTTTTCTCGGTTCCACAGCCAGAATACAAGTTGCAAAGCTCTTTAATTCTAGACAATGGTATCCAAATCTTTCGCCAAATCGCGTGAGCGAGCATATAATTTGATAGCTTAACCTCGGGGACAAGTGGAATTTTCTTCTCCACCCTCGAGGCTCATGGACTGTACTTGGCACACCTGCGGTGGAAGCACCATGGTGCAACTACGGTGGATTCAATGTATGCCAGCTCCTGCAGCAAGTGGGCGTTCGTCCCATTGTTTCTCCTGTCAATCCTTGTTGGTCCAGCCCATACGTGGGCTTAGACAAATTTGGACTGATTCAAAGAAATCAAGAGTTAGAGGGCAGCATGCACAGTGAGCGTACGGCGTGCAGAGAAAAAGGGAGAGAGAAATAGAGAAAGAAAGATTAGGTTTCTGAGTTTTCTGCTTGACGATCGGTGGTCAAACGTTGTCAGTTTCGGCCCAAATTTTATGTGGAGAATCCTTGCAGCAAACTCTACAATCCTAACGGTGTTGATCTGCAGTTTACCCTCTCTAAGGTACTTTCCTACGATATCTACTCCGTGAAACCTAGAATTCTCTTTTAAGGAGATCCATATGTGACGAAGAAATACTATTCTTGAGTCAAGATCTATGATCTTGATGTTATTCTGATCCTCTAGTTATTCTAGAGAAGACCTACTGTAAACCTGTTATCATTATTATTGATAGTGAAAGTTTGAGGTGGACTGCGGTCCCGTAATTTTTCCCACATTAGATTTTTCACGTTAAAAAGATTTGGTCTCACTGTGTGATTGATTTATTGTTCTATTGTTTATGCTGTGCTGATTGATTTAGCATTTTGATATCAAGTTGATATTTTGATGAGGAAACTATTTTGATACACAAAGAGGAAAAGAATTATTCCGTATTAACATGTTTCTTCCCAACAATCCTGTTACACGGCTTGGCAATTACGCAGAGTATGGTCGCATTCACACCTATAACTTCAATGGCCACTGGAATCTCTTACCCCTGTTCATTCTTGTCTGCTTCCTCTACATTTCTTGGGTGTCGATGCCAACCTACCGTTTGCACAACACAAAGAGAAAAGGACCGGATTGCAGTGTCCCTGTGTTTTTGGTTAATATACTTTTTTTCAGCTTACTAGTAACACAAGAAACACACGATGTCTACATCTCATCCAGCTTCAACAGCTGTTCTCTTCTTCCTTTAAAAGCTCATCATCTCTTCCCTCCCCTCTGTGAAGAGGAAAGTTGAGTACATGTCTATCCGAAAGTTGGTAATGGCATTAGAAGCTGTTGTATTCTCTCAGGGACTGTTCGGTTACGCTTGCAAGGAGAGCTGCACCACTCCTGGCGGAGGGGCATGTAGCTATGACCTTGGAGATGTTAGCATGGAGGCGAAGAGTTCGATGCTTGATGGGGATATGGATGGAACTCGGTACCCATCTTGTTCCGACTCGGTGCAAGACTTGGAGGGCTGGCACGCGAACTATTCGACAGCGGAGGGTCATGAGGAAGCGCCGGCCGACGGCAAGGCCACCGAGGTGGTCAGCCGGAGGAAGCGGCCACGCACCAAGGGCATCAAGAACAAGGAGGAGGTGGAGAGCCAGAGGATGGTCCACATCGCTGTGGAGCGCAACCGACGTAAGCAAATGAACGAATACCTCGCCGTGCTCCGATCTCTGATGCCTCCCTCCTATGTCCCAAGGGTAATAATGCGCACTCTGCTTCCTCGTCTCATACCTTACGCTCGCTCCATCTTCATCGGTCTCTAAAACTCTGCAGCAAGCCACGTGAGGTAACACTGTAATATATATAATGTACCAAAACACTACAGGGTGATCAAGCATCGATCGTTGGGGGCGCAATCAATTACGTTAAGGAACTTGAGCAGCTCCTGCAATCGATTCAAGTGCAGAAGCAACTCGAGCAGCGAGCAGACACTGATGGGTTCGCTTCTCCTTTCGCCGACTTCTTCAACAACCCACAGTACTCGTCCTGCTCCTTTAATGGGGGTACCAGCAGCAGGAGCCAGAATGGTGTCGCCAACGTCGACAAGGACTACAGCGGTAACGAAGCTATGGTGGTGAAACGGTCAGCCATGGCGGACATTGAGGTGACGATCGTAGAGAGCCATGTCAACCTCAAGGTGCTCTCGAGGCGGCACCCCAAGCAGCTGTCGAAGCTGTTGACATGGCTGCAGAATCTGCGGCTCACGCCACTGCACCTGAATGTAACCACTGCCAATGAGAGGGTTCTCTACTCCTTCGGTCTCAAGGTACATAAGCCTCTAATTTACTCTCTCTCTCTGTCTCGCTGAGCCGCAATCTTAACGTTCATGTGCTGGTATATACTGTTGTTTAGGCAACCTAATGGACTGTGTTCTCTTCAGTTCTCATGAACACTATACTGCACATTTGGTTGGCAGGTGGAGGATGACTGCTCATATGCTTCAGTGACTCAGATTGCAGCTGCTGTATGTGAAATGATAGGGAGGATTCGAGAAGAGAACATCGGACTGTCTTAATCCCTTCCACATGTAATTATATTCCATTGGCCTATCATTTATATATGAATTTCCATAAAGATGTATAATTTCATGCCTTCTCTTTTCTTTTTGTAGAATAATCTTATTTTAGTCTGAGTTTGTAGCGCATGTAACTTTTAATCTAAGGTGAAAATAAAATTTGTAGGCTATGATAATATCACATCCTTCGTGAGCCAAATTTGTAGATTTAAAATATCTTTCTTAGAGTTATAGAGTTTCTTATTTCTGTCTTCCGTTTATAAGAGTCTTGAAGGAACAGGTTGTGATGTAGGAAGCCTGGGATTGTAATTTTGCCATTTTTTTCATTGTCTTAAGCTCACACACACACACACAAAACAACTTATAATTATTCTTTTTCCTCCTCTTCTTCCTTTCAGATATGCTCTTTTCTCATTTAGAGAAGAAAAGATTGTGCTGTTCTAAGGCTGCTATCTCTTTGTTCTAACAAAAAGACAACTTGGTCATCTAAAATCCAGAGCAATTTCATGACTGATCCATCTTTGCTCAAATAATGCTACGCTGTTTGGGCAAAAAGGCTTCAATTCAGACTCCCGTGTTGCAGATGGATACAGTGATTGATTCTGAGCGCTGACTTGCAATGCTAAGGATCCTAAACGGTAAGCCAAGACTTGCAGACGATTGCCCTGTTGATCGCTCGAGGCTACTGTTCCTTTTTCCCTCCCTGGAGACTCACTCACTCACTCACTCCGGAGAGAGTTGTACCAGTCAGATGAACTTTCGGATGAAGAAAGAAGAGTTAATAGGAGCGAGTGAGTTGCTGTGTTTAATTTACTCTTTTTCTCTTTGGTGCCTCTGCTTGCCATTAAACATAAAAAGAGAGATGATTACCGAGTTAACGATATCAAATATGTTAGTATAATTCTTACATAGCTCCCACATAACCTATAGAGTTTCTGAACACATTATTAAGGCGTTGATTGATGATGTACACATCAGATCTGCTAATGCAACAGATCCAGTTTCAAGGATGTGATCGCCGCTTGTGTCCGTCCATTCTGCCATGCAAAAATAATAACAACAATAACGAGGAACGCCCCAACTAAGTCGCCGTACATGCAGAATACACGAGTCCACAATCAACTTAGGCTACACTAATAAGTCTTCCTGACCACCACGTACAGATATATATATATATATATAGACATATATAGACATATGTAATATGGACATGTATACATCTAGAGTGCATCCAATCAGTAGGATTGGTGGACAGACCTGAGGTGTGAATAGCACTCATCGCTACTTCTGAAGGAATTTATGCATACCCAGCAGATGTGCCTTCCGCACCTGCACTCCACATGGTTGCAACCTTCCGTCTTCTCGATGGTAAGCCCACAGCTAGGGCAGTGGTTCACGTTTTCCTTCCCCCTACACCATTCTGCCAGCGAGAGGTCCGGGTCTTCCTTGTACTCCATGTACCTCTCACAAGATACAAAGGGATGGTACTCGAGATAGCACTTCCTGCATGTCTCTGCTAAGCAAGCCCCACAGATGAAAGGCCCAACCTCCTCTTCCAGAGGCGCAACACGGTATAAGTTGGGGCAGTCAGGTGTCGGACAAAACCGATAGCTCCCATCGCTGGATGCCACGAATGCACTCAACGAAGCTCTGAAGAGCTCTTCCAGCTTCTCGAATGATAACAGAGATCTGAGATCTATGAGCAGGATTAGCTTCTGGCACCTCACCTTAGTGCAACAAAGGGGGAAACCATCATGTGATCTTATGGTTGATTCAAGTTGATTTTCCAAGCAAGCTCGACAAAATGTATGCCCACAAGCTTCGAGTTTGTAAGGATCCTCCAGCTCGCATAAGCATATGGGGCAACAGGATTCTGGTGGCCTCTCAATTACCCTATTTTGATTGATGGATAGCGCCACCTCAGAGATCAGGTCTTCGACCCTTTGCTTTAGTTCTTTGTCTCCTCGAACGTAGAGGGTATGGTGTCGAGTACTGAGAGTTACCTCGGCTCCAGGCACATTTTCCTTGAGCCCCTGAAGATCTGACCCAAACCTCTGCACCACCTCTTTCATCAGGTTCGGTGGGAGGCTGCGCCCTTGGAGGGGGATCTCAAGTAGCTTGTTCTCATGGAGAGTTAGCAGTGAATGGACCAACTTCTTCTCAGCCGCAGACACTTCCTTTGGGGGACCAAACACTCTGATGTTCAAGTTCTGCCGGTCATACAGAACGTAAGTTCCAGTCTCTCGCTCCACAGTTTTTAAACATGCAACACCATCCCGGGAAAAAAGAAGCTGCAGCACTGCTGGGGTGAGGCTTGAATGACTTATTGTTTTGCCTTGTGTCAACTGCTCCAGAGGTCTCCTCAAATCTACAATATTTTTAGGGGAATTTGCAGATATCTTTACTCTATAAGAACCATTATCAATTTGCTCTAGGTTGTAGGACACACCTGCAGCATGACACAACCAGCTGAAAGCTTATATATTGCACCTGAACTTTGAAGCTAACTGGATAATACAAGTAACACTAAGCAGTTACAACAAGAGATACAAGTCCATTCCTGAGAGGTTATTATATCCAAACATTAATTTCCAAAAGGTTTTCTTTATCCACAGAAGGAAGAACTCTCAAGAAGATGAAACTTGCCCAGAATGAGAATCCAAAGCAGGAGAAAATTTGAAAACTTATTACTTCACAAAAACAAAAGCTAACCAAGAAATGACAAGTTAAAAACACCAAATTACTAAGGAAATATTTTTAACTTGTGGAACCAGTGATTAAAGAGGTAAAGGAGTTCTATTAGCAAGCCATCATGAAGTAATATGGCATGTAGAAATTTAGTGCTATTACACAATGAAGTCTAGAATAATTTGTTATCATTTTGGTAAAGAGAATTGATGTACTGAGACAAGTTAAACAGGACAAAACTACCACGCACTATAAGCTTGAAATGCCATGTTGAAAGAAAAATAAAATCTATATATCTTCTGAGACTGGAAGTTGATAAATAAGCCACTTATGCAGCACAAATTAATAGTTCAAAGGATCCCCAAGAGGCTATTGGAAGCCAAATTTAAAAATTAATAGCTAAGGTCAAGTGCTAGTTCTTGACAAAAATAATATACACATATATACTCATCCTCTTTCCATCATCCAGGTATTTTGACACTGCTGATTACCCACTTTCAGTTTTCTTCCCATTTGCTGAAAATTTTCACCACATGAACCAAATCTAACAATGCACCAACACTGTTGCAAATTAGAATATGCACATGCCCTCCACTGCTTCTTTTCTCTTTTCATCCCTAAGACTTGTCGTTTCGATCTTTCAGAAAATGGTCATCCAGGGATCTATCATCCAAAGATGCATTCACAAGGAAAAGAACTTGAAGACTTCTTTATGTCCCTTTTACCAATTTGTCATTTACCTTGGCCAACATCATCCTCAACAATAATAGAACTAAACTACCAATGGTTTATAATGCATAGCAAGTTCTTCAAACAGGCATCAAACAGTGATCCTCGACCCTTTCAAAGACATTAAACATATCCTGATTTACTTTACAGTAGCCAAATTATTCTCTTGCATAAGACAATCTTCCAATCATATATTTCTCTGGCCTTCCTTCTCTTTAATGCAAAGTTTTGGGTCCAGAAATTCACATCTGATTGACACACAACATTATCGACTAGACCAAATCCTAACGTCAAGACAGTTATGAATTATGTGAATGTGAGTGAAGTATGACTTTTCAGTAATATTTTTCAGATCTCAATGGAGTCCAGATGAATGTCATCCATTAGCAAGTACATGTTAGTTGAGATACTCCATTGAAAACAACCAGAAAAGTTCATTCTGAACTGTGCCAAACATTATGACCTGTTTTTTTTGCAGCAATCTCAAAACCACCATGTTCTACATCCTAAGAAGCACATTTCAAATAAATTATTCCCATGTTAGCTGGGGGTCTACTCTATCAAAAAGATAACCTACATCAGCAACACAAATTTAAGAAGACTAGAAAAAATATACCTACATCAGCAACACAAATTTAAGAAGACTAGAAAAAATATAGTACTTTTCCACCCTCAATGGCATGGTAAAATTGGTTCCAGTCCAGAACTCAAACTAGAAAGCAGCACTCTGAGCAATCCTTTGATTCTAGAAGGCCGCGATAAATATTATAACATGGCAATCATCTCAATAACTTTTGCCACCTATGCACCAAAATCTAGAACTACTACAAATATCTAGAGGTTCTACAGACTCAACTGTCAACAAGAGCAGATCGCATCAGAACTGCTGACTAATCATGGTCTGATACATCATGAGCTAACAGTCCATTCCTACATAGATATCAAAAGTAGGTGCAATAAGGGAGTGAATAAGTGTTTAAAATAATGGATCTGATGATGTTTTTGTCCTCTGATGGCTTATAAGCTTTATGGACTATAAAAGACTTCCTAGAATGATTTACTCACTATGGAAATTATAATACATGCCAACCACTTCAAAGATAAAGCATTAATCACAAGAAAATTCTTAAGAGATAGTTGGTGTCTAACTCAAAAGCACAGGAAGAATACAATCTTCTAGGCCAACTAATTTATTGATCAACATCAAGTCAAGTACTTCTGGTGCACTTGGGAATTGGGAACACATTTGAAATATGCATTGATCGCCCATTACACATTTTAAATGTGAATTGATGTTTGATAATTTTTTTTCAAATTGCATTTGGCCTAGATGTTACATTGCAAATGCTCAAATGATAATGTTACTTTATTTGGCCTGGATGCGGCATTTCAAATGCTTAGATACCAATGCCACCTTAGGGCATTTCAGCATTTTGTCGGATATTAGTGAAATTTTTCAAAATTTTCTAAGTACCCTGTGACATTATCTAAAATCATTTCCTCTCCCCTTTTCTCAATTTCTGTCATCGTTAATATGATATTTTATTTATTTATTTTTAAAGGATATTTTATATTAACTGGACCATACAAAATTTTTGTAAGATGACATACATTCATTTATTTATTTTATTTATTTTATTTATTTACATAATTTAAATAAAAAATATGTATTCACATTTGAATACATATTAAAAATATTAGAAAGGTAAATTTGTCATATAATATTCAATGAGTTTTTGAAATATAATTTTACTAAACAATACTAACGTCAATGCACATTTAAAATGTAATTTCATATATTATTTACCAAGCACTCAAAGCATTGCACAACTGCACATTCATTCAAATCTCTTTCTCCAAATGCATATTAAAAATACAAATGTGTTTCCAAACACACCCTTCCTCAATTTGCTTTATTGTATTTATTTACAATTACATGCATCATTCAGCAATAGGATTTCAAGCTTCATTTTAATTTAATCATTTATCATTTGTTCCTTGCTCGTATGTGATATAGCTTCCAAATCTAAGTGAATCAGTTAGCAATTTGTTATAATCTTGATAACCAATACTGTCATTGTTCATGTATATAATTTCTTTTTCAAAAAACCAACTACCCAACTAAAAAGTGCTACACAAGTTTTCATCTATAAACTTTTTTCAAATATTAAGTGGATAAGTATAAAGTTGCACATCTATTGCAGATAACTCGAACATAAATAGAGCTAGTTGCTCAAAACCCAATATGAATTGATGAATGTTATCATATTAAGCAATCTATTTAGCAAGCTTCATCTCCAAGACATTATGAATTTAGATACTCTTCCATTTTCCACTATGTTCACTTCCAGAATCTAATTATCAAAACTTCGAAAAATCTTTAAGATTGATAACCACAAAAATAGTTATTTAGAAGAGCATATTGAAATTGCTTCAATAAACGATAATATGAGATAAAATCATTTATAATGATATAGACATGTACGTAGGAGATCTCCATATGTGATAATCAGAAGAGATGAAATAATTAATGCTAGTAGTATGAGGAGAGACAGAGGAAGACCTAAAAGGACTTTAATAGAAATTATAAATAATAATTTAAGTACTCTTAACCTAACCAAACATATAACTTTTTACATATCTCAATAACACCAAAAGATCCATGTAACCGATCCCAAATAGTTGAGACTTTCTGTAGATGGAATAAGAAACATTGATATACAAGAGTAAATTATCAAACAGAAGTGCATACATACCCCTTTGGCATCTGAAACTTTCTAGTAGTGAATCCAGTTGTTTCCTGATAGCACAATAGACACGTGAAGGAAAAGACAAAGAGCTATTAAATACTTGTTGGCATTGTATCTTCTGCCACGTCTCAAAACCAGGCAATACTTTCCCTTGGATGTGATTTAAAGCCTTTTCAGCCTCCAGATGCAGACTTCCATCAAATGTAATCATAGCTTTCATGGTGAAATCCTTTGGTTCAGGTTTGAATACTTCGACCCTGAAATTATTGTCAGAAAAATGCTTGTGAGTCATAA
Organism: Musa schizocarpa; assembly: GCA_900464855.2. Lineage (NCBI taxonomy): Eukaryota > Viridiplantae > Streptophyta > Magnoliopsida > Zingiberales > Musaceae > Musa > Musa schizocarpa. Next base: position 29,061,073 of record LS990922.1, on the reverse strand, counting down.
AAGGAGAAATTTCTTTAATAAGTGCTTCTGCACATGTAGCAATTGGTGGGTCAGTAACTGCCATTCCTCGTGCAAGATGAATGCCAAGGATTCTCCTCTTTGTCAAACCTAGAAGAGCATCACGGAGTTCTTCTTCCGATATGTCTCTGGGAACTCCTGTTAAAAATACACAATTCTGGCGTTTTTGGCTGACCTGAATGTTAATATACCTTCCTCCAATTGTCAAAGCAAAACAGTCCCTAACAATATATTCAGCCTCTCCATCTGCACACGTGACAAGTGCAATTCCCCTGCAAGGCCTCCTTGGCCAAGAGACTTTAACTCTTACTGCAGAAAATGGTGTCACCTTCGGTTCAACTGCTTTGATGGGCAGTGCTCTAATCATGGACCCACAAAACTCCACCTCGTTCAGCTTGGTGACAGCATTTTCAGCAATTTCAGGACTAAGGAACGTTATCCTTCCCCATTTATTCACATATGATCCCTCTTGTCCAGTCCCACCATATTTTTGAAAATTAGCTATTCCACACGCATACTTCTCAACCATCACCAGAAGTTCCTTGTCATTTAGAGAAGATGAGTTTGGATGCAAAATTTCCACAGTCAAATATCGTTTTTCAAGCTCCAGATGCTTAATTTCAGCACCAGAGCCAAAGAGAGCCAAAGAAGAGGAAATACCAGGTCGGCCTGGAAATAAACGTTTCTCAATACACTCATTTCTCAAGCATTTTTTTTCATACTCCAGGGCATCCTTAACAATACTAGCCACCTGCTCTATATCTTTTTCTGAAGCATATACATGAACCTCACTTTTATTAAAGTCAATATCTATACTGATTCGGTTATCTGAGCAAACATTTTGAGTGTGCAAAATTAACCTCTGTAAGTTTTGGTTTGACTTTCCACAAAATCTTTTAAGCAAATTATTGCCAACTCCAGATATCACATCCATCAGCATCTTCCGACTTTCCAGCTGGTACAAATCAAATAGAGGAGGCTGAATCATGCACAAGTCATCAAAGTCAACAGCAGTTACACAAACCAAATAGTCACTCAATGATGACAAAATCTCCCCAAACACCACCCAATCTGGCCTTTTCCCGTAGACTAACAATGAGCTTGATGGATGAAGTTGTATGCGTTGACCAGTTAAAGCCACTTCATAACCAAGTTGATTGCGTCCAGAGAACATTGCAACATTCTCTACAAGAGATGAAAGTATGACCTTCTTCAATAATTTATCATAACAACTTGGTTCATCTGGGTTCCATAACCAGTAACTAGGAACAATAATGTTGAGCTCATGCTGGAGACAGCTTTCCAACTCTGATACAGCTTCCTGGCATCTCCTCAGTGACTTTGCATTGATGCTATTCCGCCAACACCAATTTCTATTTACAGGCTCACCCTCCCATTTCTTGTAAACAGAGAGAAGAGTGAAAAGGTCTCCATCATGATGGCAAAATGGAACCCTAAGACAGTCAGCTCTATATTTATCCTCTTCGCTACCAACTCTACAAAATATACTGCTAGCATTCGGCATTATAGTGGCAAGGATGATACCCTCCTTCCTCAAACCATGATCAAAACAACCAAGAATTATTTTCCCTAGCCGTGGCTCAATACCCAATTTCACTAAATACCAACCAGTCTCAGTAAGTTCATATGCATCAGTTTTGTGTGTAACAGCACCCAAATGCATTAGATTCTGAATTGCTACTTCAGTAGCCTTTGGACATGGAGCATCAACAAACTCAAAGTCTTGAACGTTCTTAATACCTAAAGCAAGGATTCTCAACACAGCAATTCCAAGGTGCACTTTACGAATTTCAGGTTCCTGATGCATTTTCATTGCCTGAAAATCAGATTCTGAGTAAAGCCTGAAACACTTACCCGATTCTGTTCGACCTGCTCGGCCAGCTCGTTGGTTAGCAGAACTTTGGCTGATCCTACTAACCTTAAGCACATTCATACCAGAGCTAGGTTCAAACCTGCTTTCTTTGACCATGCCAGAATCAACAACATACTTAACACCTCTGATAGTAAGTGATGTCTCAGCTATGTTAGTGCAGAAAATAATTTTTCTCTTGCCAGGGCAATTTTGAAAAACATGTCTTTGTTCAACAAAAGAAAGCTTTCCATGCATTGGCAGCACAATGGCAGTGGGATCAGTGAAGTTTTCACAAGCCCATTCTACTTCCATCTGAGAAGTCAAAAATGCTAGGATAGCACCATCTCCCTCTGTCTTATGAATCATGTTCACCATCTTTAAGACATCAGAGGCATATGAAGCACACTTTCCAGAGAAGTCCTTCACAATGGCAGATACATCAGGAATATATTTGATTTCAACAGGAAAGTTTCTTCCCTTGACATATAAGGTGCTGCAACTGTAAAAATAGCCTGAGAGTCTGCTTGCGTCAACTGTGGCAGACATTATTATAAGCCGTAAATCTATATTCTCAAGCAGCTTCCTCTTAATCAATGCCAAAAGCAGATCAGTGTTCAAGCTTCTTTCATGTGCCTCATCTATAATAATGCATGAAATATGGGGCAAACCTGTACCTTTCATAAAATGCTGCAAGAGACAGTGATCTGTCATAAATATCAGGCCCAAGCCAAATTCCTGAAAGGATGAATAGGTAGGATAGGAGTGCACAAAATTGTTGGAATAGCACCCATTGGCTTCCTCTCCAACCCTTTGTGCCAAAGAGTTCACCGCAATTTTACGAGGCTGAGTGCACACGACAGCTCCATCAGCACCTAGTCCTGAATCAGCAAGAAACTGGACCAGTTGAGTACTTTTCCCCGAACCAGTCTCTCCAATCAAGACCATGACCTATGAGAACGAAAGAATAAAATTATAAAAATAATTTTCAGTCCTTATCTAGTTTTGGCCAAAAAAAAAAACGAAGTCCATGATTCTACTTGAAGTAATCATGAAAGTAGATCTGAAAATGCTATTTATTCAAAAATAAACTATACAAAGTCGAATTTGAATAGGTATTGATACACCAATAACTAGATGAACTACAAAGTAGCTAAGCCAAAATTTACAAGAAAAGCAACATTGTAGCAGTCAAACTATTGAAACTTCCATGAGTGGCAATATTTGTTAAGAATAAGAACACTCTTATCATGCCAACTGCCAAACCCAGCAGCTCAACAAGACATTTTATATACAGCTATGTACCACGAAACTTGAGAACTAGTAATAAGTACCCCAAGAACTAGTATTAATTATCCCGAATGAAGAACTGGATATGGTTGTCTTTATGAATGTTTGTTGGGTTGGACTTATGATGTTGCAGATGTTAGAATTAATGATAAGGGCAGAACCACCAAACTAGTTAAAGAACTTAAAATTTTAGCCACCAAACTAGAAAAGCCATATGTTAGCAAACCATATGTAAGAACATGCCATATAAATTTTGTTGATAAGAAAGCCATATATCTTAAGTTATAATAAGTCAAACATGGAAAATAATGGAAGCATCTAACATCAGATGGTATTGTCATGTTCTATCTCTACCTTTTTATCAGTAACAGCATCCACCCAGTTCACAACAATAATGATGTCATAAGGCTACAGCCACCAATATATAGAACAATGTAACAATGATGTTATCATGTTATTGCAGTTGCATAAGTATGATAAAACCCTAGGGTTTTATCATAAAAGAAATGGGAGAAAAGGAAATGATCACTTCGAGAGGATCGGCCTCCTAGGGTTTGTCGAAAGACTGAATAATATTTCATTGATTGATGAAAAGAAACAGATACATCCCTATTTATAGAGTTCCACCCAGAGTCCACCAGGACTTGGACTCTTAATAATAAATAAATATTAAATACACCCCTATCAGACTCTTACTGAACTAAACAAACTCAATAAAATATTATTCAAAAACTCAAAAAATAAAGGGATCCTAACAATTCCTCCCCCTTCAAATCAGCCTTGTCCTCAAGGCTGAGCAGCATCAAACTCAGGGAGCTTCTCTTTTAGCACTTCAGTCAGGGTATCTGCGACGTATCACAACCCGATGATTAAGTACGGTCTCCACTTCTTGATAGTGTAAGCAATAGGTCGGCCTTTCAGTATATTAGTCATTGCAATCTTCTGGAGAACCCTCTCTATCCGATGGCTAGTGGCAGTTGTGACCTTACTTCTACGTCTTCCTTTTAGGATCACCTGCTTTCCATTAATAAAAAATTTCATGATTATTTAGAAAAATTCCAAGAAACATCACCCAGGGTTGATAGTCATAAAATTCCAAGCACTACTTCGAAGTCTTCCAAGGGTAGTAAAAATAAGTCCACAAGTAACTCTTGGCCCTGTATAATCAATTTTATCTTCGAACATTTGCTATCACAAGTTAAAATTCGTCCATCAGTGACCTTTACTTCGAATTTGTCACAGCCTTCAATGTGGTAGGCCAATCGGTCAGCAACCTTACTGTCCATAAAATTGTTAGTACTACTAGTATCAATCAAAACTGTAACATGCTGATGTTCCAAAGTTCCTTCAACTTTTATAGTTTGCGGGTTAAAGTAGCTTGCTAATGCATGTACTGTATGTATGATAGGTCCAACATCTTCACCAGAATACATACCTTCATGATCGGAGTCTACATTGTTAGCTTCTGGTTCCTCCCCAATTGGTTCAATCATTATAAATTACCCTTGTTTACATCGGTGCTCCCTACTTCACTTTTCATCACAATGCCAGAACAAATCTTTCATTGATCTTTCCTTGAGTTCTTCTCGGGTTAGTCTTCGGGTGTTAGGGTTTCGGTTGGGAATAGATGGTGCAGGTGGCTTGCTAATCATCTGTTTGTTGTCACTTCTGTTTCGACGATTTTTCCTACTGATTTTTTCCTCGTGCAAACGTGCAAATGAGATTGCAGCTATCATAGTGCGAGGTTGGCAAGCTTTGACTTCACACCGGATATCTAAATTAAATCCTTCAATAAATGTTCCCACCAGTTATCATTCAGACCAATCTCTGACTTAATTTGACAATCGTTCAAATCTGCTATAATATTCTAGCATTGTAGAAATCAATATTCTCATATTCATATGGTCTAAAGCGAATGAGAAGCCATCTCTTGAATTACTCCCACGAGGAGACCCCATGACAGGTTTCGTACCAATCATATCATTGGATTGCATCTCTATCTAGTTGGATTGAAGTTGTTTCCACCTTAGATTCTTCTGGAGTTCTGTGAAAACGAAAAAAAATTTCTGCCCTAGAAATCTAACTGGTCGGATCTCCATCTTCGCATCTTGGAAATTCTACCTTCATGCGGGGGTAGCTTACATCCTGTTCTTGGTTCCTTTTTCCGGTGTCTCCAAGTCGATTCAATGTAAGACTTGAACTTTCATCTTGTTGAAGCTTGCTAAAGCTCTCTAGCAGGCTCCTTTTGAAATCATTAAGTGTTTCTTGCATCCAGTCCTCAATTCTGATTTCCAAAGTGACACGGGAGTGTCTAATTTGCTACAATCTGTTCATATGGATCATGCTGATAATATGATATTTTTTTCAGCCAATAATATTGTCACATAATCAGCATATTTCCCTGCACAAAGGAATACATTAATGGAGTTGGTTGGCAGTTGTAAAGCTGTATCATGGTGCTTTTCTTCATGGCTAAGGAATACATTAATGGAGTTGGTTGGCAAAATCAAAAGCACTTAATTTCGAAATTCCCTACGCATGAAGGGTTGTTTCATGCACTAATATTTATTTTGGGGTTTAGGGCTTAGAAAGGACTTTTAAAAAAAATCGAGGATATTGGCGTAAGCTCTCTTGAGTGCTCTTTTTTGAACTTTGTATCTCTTGGATCGTCCTTGAGTGGTGAGTCTTTTGCTTTTCGCGTATCCTCGCTTATCGTCATTAGGGTGGTGATCTTCATCCCCTTTTGATTTTAAACTTGGTGGTGAGCTAGTGTTTTTCGCTTTTACCAAAGTTTCGTCAAGAGTTCGCTTTTGCCTTCCGTGACATTTTCTATCCAACACCTATTCTATTGGTGTTCTTTCGAAATCCATTCTACATTTTACCCTCCCCAGATCGGTTTGGTATCGAGCTAAAGGCTAGAGATCATGGCAAGGCGGAATGGAAAAGATGTAGTTTCAGGAAGGTAGAGACCGTGAAGACGACGCCGAAGTCATCGAGGTCGCAGCCTCTGAAAATTGCTACGAGCCTACAAGAAAAAAAAATGAAATAATCGAATTTAACTTCAAAGTAGACACAACCAAAGATGAAAAATGACGCCGAGAGTTTATTTCGATGATGATACACCTCATTTTCCAAGAGAGTCGAGAAGATGTCGGAGAAGAAATGAAGTCCAAGATAAGTGGCGTAATAAATATAACCCTGCATTTGATATTCCAAAATTTGAAGGTAAAATAAATGTTGATGACTTTATCGATTGAACTTAATACAAGAGAAAAATTTTCGATTTTCATGAACCACCGAACAAAAAAAGAAGGTCAAACTTGTGGCACTCAAACTCAAAGTGAATGCATCTTTTTGTGGGAAAATCAAGAAACAAAAAAAAGAACGAGGGGAAGAGTAAGATCGTTACATGGGAGAAAATGAAAAGGAGTCAAGAGAAAATATTTACCTCATAATTATAGGCAAGAGATCTTTCTCAAAAATACGTGATTTCAAGCAAAAGATCTTAGTGTAAAGGAGTTTCATCAGAAATTTGATAATTTGATGTTAAAAGGAGAGCTTGTGGAACCTAAGAGCAAATTCAAAGATACTTAGAGGTCCGAAGTATTTAGATTGCTAAAGTTGTTCACCTGATTATGTTGGTCTTTAAATGATGTAAAGCAAGTGGCATTAAAAGTTGAAAAGCAAACGTAAGTTTGAAAAAGAGTTTTCGATCACGACTCAAAAGAAGGATATACAAAAGGAGGAAGTTCCAAGCCCATCGTCCAAAGCAAGGTGATATCGAAGGTGCAAGAAAAGGGTGAAGAATCTGGCGGCAAAAAAAACACCTAATTCTTCTACCCCAAGTGGCGAAAATGCTTCAATGCCATGGTTTTGGACATATCGCATCGATTGTCCAAATAGGAGGATTGTAAACTTGGTTGAAGATCATAGTGATGGAAGAGAAGATGAAAATTGATGACTAACCAAAATACTGATGATGATGAGGAAGAGATTACTTATCTTTGATCATGGTTTGTCTATTGTATTGCAAACGTAGTTTACAAGTGTCATATGTGGGCCAACGATGAAAGTTGGGTGAAAAAAAAATGTTTCATACTAAATGCACTTCTCTTGGCAAAAGTATGCTTGGTGATTATCGGCACATTGGCGACTTTGAAAATGTGGTATCTTTGGAGATGGTACATAAGCTAAAATTGACACCATCCCCTCATCCACACCCATACCGCCATATGTTGGCTGCAAAAAAGGAAAAGACATCAATGTAACTAAAAGATGTTTAGTTTCATTTTCTATTGGCAAGTATTATAAAGATGAAGTATGGTGTGATGTTGCTCCTATGGATCGTGTCATTTCTTTGTTGGGAAGACCTTGGCATTATGATAGAAGGGTGTTGTATGACCTGCTACAAATATACTTATTCTTTTAAAGGTGAATGAAAAGAAATTATTTTAGCTCCATTACAACCATCCCAAATCAAATGCCAAAAAAAAGAAAGTTAGCTTTTATGTCCTATGGTGAATGCAAAGATGAATTAGACAAGGGTGGTCATGTTATGGCTCTACTAGTAGTAGAAGAAAAATGAACAACACAAGGAGACTCGAAAATCATGAAATAAATCTTGGAAGAGTTTGAAGATGTTATACCGGAAGAGATTCAACATGGCCTTCCACCCTCGAGATATCCAAAGATCACATTGATCTTATTCCGGGGGGCTATTCTACCTAATAAGGCAAGATATAGAATGAGTCCCAAGGAGCATGAACTTCAAAGGCAAGTTAATGAATTGGTTAAAAAAAGGATTGATCCGGGAGAGTATGAGTCCTTGTCTGGGTTCCAAACCTTGTTAGTGCCTAAGAAGGATGGTTCTTGGAGAATGTGCGTGGACGATCGCACCATCAACAAAAAAATCACAAATGGACTATCGCTTTCCTATTCCAAGGTTAGATGATTTAATTGATCAATTATGTGGTGCTTATATTTTCTCAAAAATTGATTTGAGGTGTGGCTATCACCAAATAAGAATGAGGCCCGAAGATGAGTGAAAAACAGCATTTAAAACTAGAGAAGGCTTATATGAATGGTTGGTTATGCCATTTGGGCTATCTAATGCTCCTAGCACCTTCATGAGATTTATGAATCACATACTTAAGCCATACATTGGAATATTTGTTGTAGTTTATTTTGACGATATATTGGTGTACAGCAAGAGCGAAGAGGAGCATATGAATCATTTGAAAGAGATCTTTCTTATTTTGAGGCATCAAAAGCTTTATGCTAATCTAAAGAAGTGTGATTTCTTTACTTCTAGTGTGGTGTTTCTGGGGTATGTTGTTTCAAAAGATGAAATCATGATGGATCAAAGTAAGGTAGAGGCTATTCTCAGTTGGCCAACACCTGCTTCGTTGCATGATGTGAGGAGTTTCCATGGCTTAACTTCGTTTCTGCCGGAAGATTTATCAAAGGTTTCACTCTATTGTCGCTCCAATCAAGAATGTCCAAAATGTGATAAGTTCAAATGGACTAGTGAGGCTAACGATGCTTTTGAGCTTTTGAAAAGAAAGGTTACTGAAGCTCCTATCTTAGTTCTACCAAATTTTGATAATGTGTTTGAAGTTGAATGTGATGCATCTAATGTGGGAATTGGTGCTGTTTTGAGTCAAGACCGTTGATAAGGAGTTTTATACGATTTATCGAGTTTTGTCTCATTGGAGTCAATATCTTCTTGCCAAGCCATTTGTTCTATATTCTAATCATGAGGCATTAAAGTTCATTAATCACCAGTACAAGCTAAACAAGAGACATGCAGCTTGGGTGGAGTTTTTACAATCTTACAACTTTACAATCAAGCACAACCGTGTTCAAAATGTAGTAGTACGAATTGAAGCGTTCTTTCTTTATTATCGAATGGAAGTCAAAGTGGTTGGATTTGAAACATTCAAAGATCAATATGAGAATGATGTGGATTTCGCCCGATATGGCGTAATTGTAAATCAGGTTCCTTTCAACAATTTTTTTATCTTTGATGGCTTTCTTTTTTGAAGCTAATGCTTTGTGTGTTCCATCTTGTTCTTTGAGACAAGTAATTCTAGTTGAAGCTCATGGTGGTGTTTGGGGAGGACATTTCTACCAGGGGACAAGACTCTAGCTCTTGTTCAATCAAATTTCTACCGGCCTAAAATGTTCGAGAGATGTGGATAGACATGTGAAGCAATGTCGATTGTGTCATTTGGCAAAAAAACAAGAAGTCAAAATTCAAGTCTCAGACACTCCATTGCCAAAGGCCAAATGCTCCATGGGAGGATGTGAGTCTTGATTTTCGTCTTAGGATTGCCAAGAACTCAAAAGAACAAGGATTTATCATGGTTGTTGTTAATGATTTTCAAAAATGTCTCACTTTGTTCCATGCAATAAATTAAATGATGCATCTCATATTGTCATTTATATTTTAAGGAGATTGTTAAATTGCATGGTATTCCAAGAATTATGGTGTCCGATCGAGATTCAAAATTTGTTAGTCATTTTGGAGAACTCTTTGGAGGAAGTCTGGGTACTTCTTTTGAATTTCAAAGCAAAAGATCATCCACAAACCATGGGCAAACCGAGGTAACAAACCCAAACTTGGGAAATTTGCTTAGAAGCTATGTTGGCAAGAATATTAAGCAATGGGATGTCATTCTTCCACAAATTGAGTTTGCCTTTATCTCATTCTATGATCATAGTAGTTGGTAAGAGTCATTTTGAGGTAGTTTATGGTACTAATCCCATCGGCCCTTTAGGCTTAATCCCTCATTCTACAACAAAGCAATTTAGTGGAGATCTTTAAAAAAGAGCTAAGTAGATAAAGAAGTCGCATGAGGGTGTGAAAGCAACCATTGAGAAACAAAATGAGAGGTACATGCAAGCCGCTAACAAACACGTAAAAACTTGTGGAGTTTAATGCGCAGGTGATTTGGTTTGATTCATCTAAGGAAGGAGAGGTTTCACGGGAAAATTTGGAAAACTCAAACCTAAGGGTGATGGTCCATTCAAGGTGCTTAAGAGAATTGGCAAAAATGCTTTATGAGATTGAGCTACCTAAAGATTACTGAGTATCCCCAACATTTAATGTGGGTGATTTAAGTCCTTTTATAATCATAATGATCTAAACAAACAAGAACTTGAGGACAAGTCTTTTTTCAACCAGGGGAGATTGACACGGGAGTGTCTAATTTGCTACAATTTGTTCATATGGATCATCGTTGATAATATGATATTTTTTTTCTAGCCAATAATATTGCCACATAATCAATATTTCCACGCACAAAGGAATACATTAATGGAGTTGGTTGGCGGTTGTAAAAGTCAGATCATGGTGCTTTTCTTCATGGCTAAGGAATACATTAATGGAGTTGGTTGGTAACAGAAAAAGCACTTAATTTCGAAATTCCCTATCATGAAGGGTTGTTTCATACACTAGTATTTATTTTGGGGTTTAGGGCTTAGAAAGGACTTTAGAAAACGAGGATATTGTGCGAAGCTCTCTTGAGTGCTCTTTTGAACTTCAGATCTCTTGGATGTGTCCTTGAGTGGTGAGTCTTTTGCTTTCAGTTCTGTATCCTCGTTTATCGTCATTAGGGTGGTGATCTTCTGTATCCCTTTTGATTTTAAACTTGGTGGTGAGCTAGTGTTTTTCGTTTTACCGAAGTTTCGTCGAGAGTTCGTTTCTTGCTTCTAGTTGAGCTTTCACTGAATTATTGATAGCCATTGTATAGGACTGTAGATCTGTAATCCCCAACTCTTGTTTCTGTTGTCTAGTCAAGGGCATCAGCACTGTCCTATTTGGTGCAGTTGTTGTGAAGCTTATGTTGAGGGCGTGAGGAATCGCGAAGCTACCGAGGAAGCGGACGCTAAGAGTAGCTTGAGGGCTCGCTGCAGTCGTCATGAGGAGGATGCTGCTACTGAGGTTGGGAGGCAACGGTGGTGCCACAGTTGGGAGCAGTGTTAAGGGTGTAAGGGATCACTGCGAGGCTATTGAGGAAGCGGATGTCGAGAGCAGTGTGAGGGCTCGTTGCGGTCGCTGCGTGCGCGGCTAGAGGCAAAAGCGTCGTCACAAGCGATTGTGGCCCAAGGGAAGGCAGCAAGGGTCACGACTGGGAGGCGAGTGATAGTGGTCGTTGGCCGAGAAGCAGCGACGACGACCCTTTCTCGCCGAGCAGGATGGTGAGTTGCCCGCCCACGAGGAGGGATGGTCGAGCAGTTGTGGCTGCGACCCAAGGGGAGGCAGCGAGGGTCACAATTGGGAGGCGGGCGACAGTGGTCGCTGGCCGGGAAGCGACGACGGCGGTGGTTGTTGGCCGGGAAGTAATGATGGTGGCCCTTTCTCGCCGAGCAAGATGGTGCGTTGCCCACCCGTGAGGTATGATTGAGCGGCTGCAACCCAAGAGGCAACGAGGGTCGCGGCTGGGAGGCAAGCGATGGTGGACTCTAGCCCGAAGCAAAAGAATTAGCGGCGGCCGCGGTGGAAGCAAAGAAGCCGCAACGACCCTTTCTCGAAAGGGATGGGGACCGCCCTCACGTTGTTCGGTTGGGAGGCGCTTGCTAAAACACCATCTCATCTCAAAAGGTATTGATTGAGGCGGGGAGAGATGCCGAGGACCACGATTGGAAAACAGAGGCTAGCAAACAATGGCCGTTGAGGACCACGACTGCTTCTTTTTTTTTTTTTATGATGGCTGCGGCAAAGTGTTGTGAGAAATTACAGCGAGAATGCCGAGGATCGTTGCTCTGATACCAAATGATAAGACCCTAGAGTTTTATCACAGAAGAAAGGGGAGAAAAAGAGATGATCACTTCAAGGGGATTAGCCTCCTTGATCACTTCGAGGGGATCTGCCTCCTAGGGTTTGTCAAAAGACTGAATAATATTTCATTGATTGATGAAGAAAAACAAATATATCCCTATTTATAGAGTTCCACCCAGAATCCACCAGGACATGGACTCTTAATAATAAATAAATATTAAATAAACTCCTATCCGACTTTTATTGAACGAACATTATTCATAAGCTCATAAAATAAAAGGATCCTAACAAAGTCATGATGATGACAATGGAGAGTGAGAGCAAGAAACCAATTGACAAACTGAAGTTCAAGAGCAAAGTCATGACACAGAGTAAGGCAATAGTGTAAAATGTACAAGCAAGATTAACAAAGGCTCGTACGATCAAACTTTTTGGCTACTCAAGGAGAAACCCTGCTGTCTACAACAATCGTTGAAAGGTCTTTGGTTCATGTTGAACATTTCATTTGACAAATGATTGTGACCTTCAAGCATAAGATAAAATAAAAATTGATCCTCTCCTTTTTGGACTGTCCTATATAACAAGTTGCCATAAAGCCCTAATTAATTACTCAATGCCAAGTAGAAATATGAGCCAATTAGACAGAATTTACTTACAGGACCCGCTCAAAAAATAAAATGACTTCAAACAGCATAATAGATTCTCATATGATTTATACATATTAGTAAAGTATATGAGAATGCTTAGTGAAAGAAAGATCATGATTCATGTGATTCACATAAACAAAACAAAAGCTATAAATTAAGCCACAGAGATAGATCATCAGGTAGAAATTTCATAATTATTCCCTTCCCTTGACCAGAAGTATGAACCAATTAGACAGACGTTACTTACAGGACCCGCTCAAAAAATAAAATGACTTCAAACAGCATAATAGATTCTCATATGATTTATACATATTAGTAAAGTATATGAGAATGCTTAGTGAAAGAAAGATCATGATTCATGTGATTCACATAAACAAAACAAAAGCTATAAATTAAGCCACAGAGATAGATCATCAGGTAGAAATTTCATAATTATTCCCTTCCCTTGACCAGAAATATGAACCAATTAGACAGACGTTACTTACAGGACCCACTCAAAAAATACAATGACTTCAAACAGCATACTAGATTATCATATGATTTATACTTAGTAGTAAAGTTTATCACAATGTTTCGTGAAACAAAGATCATGATTCACAGAAACCAAGAAAAAACTATAGATTAAGCCACAGAGATAGATCACAGAACTATTACTTTCCCTTCACCAGAAATTTGTGTTACATTAACCAGAACCCAACCCACCCACCCACCCAAAAAAAAAAAACAAAAAAATTATCAACACAGAAAGAGTGGATACAGGTTAATAAGATTCTGTCAAACTCCACTAGGTTACAACTAATAGAACAAAACATAATGAAAATGATAACCTGATTGGAGAAAATGCGTGAAAGAATTTTCCTCCTGCATGAATAGATTGGTAAACCCTCCTCGAGCCTCCTGCATTCCCTCTGCATCAATTGGCAAATCTGGTTCCAATCCAATTTGTCTCCGAGCTTAAAAATTTTGGCATTCACATCTGCATCCACCCCTCCTTCTTCCTCCTCAGCAAAAGCCTTTTCTTGTCGTTCACCAAGTCGAGCGAGAAGGCATTCCATGGCAGCATGGAACTCGGACAACCGGCTCTTCAGCTGTTTCCTTTCTGCCTCCAGCCTCGTCCTCTTATCCCTCAGCTCAGTGAACTTCACCAGCCGATTATGGCGACTTAGCAGCACCGACACATTCCTGATCTCATCCGAGACCTCATCGATTCTCCGCTCACAAAGTCTCACACCTTGATACTCGAGAAGCCCCTGAATGTGGCCACAAAAGAGGGTCTTAAGGCGGCCCTTCTCCTCAGCGTCATTATAGGGCGGGGCATCGGGGGCCGGCTCGATGACGGGGGTGAGGGGGTGGGCTCCGTCAAGACGGCGGCCCCAGAAGAAGAGGGCGGCGTCGACGGCATCGGCGTGGAGATCGTAAAAGAGCCGCCCAGCGACGGGACCGGAGTTGATGGCGAACTGGGCCGGGGGGAATGGGCAGGAGGCGACGAGGTCGTCCACGTCGGCGAAGGCGACGGCCCTGCGCACGGCGGGGGTCGAGCAGAGCAGGAGGACGGCGAAGGCCGGGCGCTGACACCGGGGCAACGGCCGCCGCTCCCGCCAGGGCGGAGGCCCCTCCGGGCGGTGATCAGGGAACACGAGCCTCCTCATCTGGCGCCCGGCAACGTCGACGATGACCCGAGAAACCCTAAGAGCGAGAATTGGTGTGTGAGTAGGCGCGCGAGCGCGAGCGAGAGCGAGAGCGAGAGAGAGAGAAATGGATGCGGGAGCGGAGGAGGCTGGCTTTAGGATTCGGTGGTGCCTCGATTGAGACTCCGCTCCCTGGTTAGTTCGATCAAAAGAGATTCGGATACCCTGTTGGATTCGCTACAAACAACTGTTTTAACAATCTCCATATTGACCGTGCACTCTGATCATGAGGTAATCTCAACCCTCCGTGACTGAAGCCACAGGATCTCGAAGCTTTGCTGAGCCTGGACCGAATCCCGGGCGGGAACAGAAAATGTTGAACCGGACCGGTTGGCCGCTTGGTGGTCATATTTTTCACAAAAAGCCCTGAGAGTTTCATATTTATAACTGAGACGCTTCATTTTTAATTGCCATTTCAGCGGTTAACAGCAGTTACTCTAATGAGTCGAATGGGAAGGCATTTCTGCTATCGAACATAAAAGAAGAAAAAAGTTCAAAATTTGGGAGTGGAATTAATTCCTCTTTTGATAGGAACTTCAAATCGAGCAGTTTCGAGGGATTGTAAGATCGAAGGATGCATCTCTCGTAATCCATGATTTGCAAACCTTATGACACTGATTATGTACCAAACTATTTATTATGTATACTGCCAATATATGTAAACTTACTTATATAATGTACCAATAAATCCGTTTTTATTCATATATACATGAGGTTTTTGCCAACACAATGCCTAGGTTAATTAATGTACATAACCTCATTAAGTAACGTACATAAAAACTTATTAGATGTATCATTACCTATTATACAATTAATTATATGCACCTGCCTCCTACTAATATAAACAATCTTGGGAATCTCAATTAATTATTTCGAAAGAATTTTGTGTCTGGATATTTACAAAACCAAAATTGTTATGTAATTTTGTGAATCAGACTCTTGCCAAATATGGTGCTTAACATCATCTTACTACTAATGTACAAATAAAGATAATGCACTATATATGGACAAATTACTTATTTAAATCTTATACAAACTAACATATTTAGGTACATAAATAAAACTAATGTATCTACTTTCCTACGATAAATTAGCTACCCAAGAAATACATGTCTGATAAATTAGCTACCATGAAAACCAAACTTATTTGTGTTATCATCTGCAATATATCATTTAACTTAGCTGGTAAAATTTTTGACTGCCTGTTTTCATCACTCATCTTCGGAAAAAAAAAAACATAATTGTCTAAAAGGTTACAGTTTAAAGTATTGGGCATCACCCAAGGGAGGGAGGGCTATTTGTAATTTGATGCATTCTTTTCACAAGGTGAACAGTGCCCCCCTTTACACCTTTTTGACTGGTGGAGGTACAGTTTTGGAGCCAAGTAGCAGAAAGAAGAGGGTGGGTTTGATGAAGCAACAGATTGTGCAGTGTGGAGTTAAACCTATGCTGCTCACCCATCTCTGATTTGTTTGGTGTCCGAGCTCGAGTGTCGCCACAGTTCATATAAACTATGAGATCCCATGTGGGAGAATAAACTACGGTTCGCAAAGGCACAGCCTCCTTCGGAGCGGAGACGAGTCGGGAAGTGCTATTAGTGCCTTCATAAGTTCAAGCTAATAACATCAGAAGAGACTAATTACCATTCCCCGACTATAAAATCCCTCCACAAATACATCATCAGATCAAAATGATTACATCATCATCAAATCAAAATTATATGATATGTATCAAAATTAATAATATTTTGCATAACTGTATGAATTTAGAGAGTCTCATCCAAAAACTCACTTCTTCTAAGCTTATGAATACTCTGTCTTCGGTTACTCCCAAGTGATGCACTTGAACATCTGATACAAGTTAGAATGTGTCAAACTAATATTTTTCATGTCCATCTCTTGAGATGGCCATGGCATTAGAGCTATGCTTTCTAGTCGTGTAGATAATCAAATTTTAATGGAAGGTTGTGTCATACCCATAATAATGACACGTAATAATCTAATTACTTTGCCTTCTATGACTATGGACATTTACTCAAATGAGTATATATATATATATATATACATAAAATAGAGAAATCTTTCGGAAGAAGTGGTCAAGGAAACACAAATATTTATCACTTTGTTTCACCTATTTGCTTCTCTATTTCAAAACTAAACTTCTTGCATTGACTATCAGAGCATTTTTCTTCTTTGACAATGCTCAAATGTTGGAACTTCAACCAATGGCAATGTCGAAGAAGAAATCTGATCTAAAAATGAAGACACCAAACAAAGCCACTTTAAACGTAGACCAGTCAAGTTCACAATTGATTGAAGCCACAAACTAACCGTGCTAGTGATTACGATTTTTTTTTCATACGTAGTGAACAAAAATTTTGGAAGATATTGATTATAACAGATCTAGAAAAGATCAATAGATACCACAAAACATTACCATCAAGTATTCAATAGATTTTGTAATGTACCGGTGAGTGGGCTGTTTGTAGTGACACTCATAACAAAAATAATGTGCTTTTGTATACCCAAAAAAAGACATTTGTTTTCCCAAACCAAAAGTAGTGGATAACAATTATTTGATTTTGAAGAAAATGCTGTTATAACATGCACAATCCTGAAACATAAAAAAGTTTGACCTCATGGTAAAGAATGACACTGCCTTTGTGAGGAAAGACAGTTTATCAATCAGTTAGAAACTCGACTTGGAACAAGCCAAATATATTATTCAGTAACATTTGCAGAAATAAAAGCCTCTTCATCTCTCAATCCAGATAAGCTTACTTTTCTGTAAATCTGGAAAATAACGCCCATTTATAAAGGACCAGGAAAGGTCCCATTTTCTCGTTGCTCGTTCCATCGCTCTACCTGCAAATGATGTACTTATCACTGGATTGATCTTTATCATTTCAATATCTGTCAGAATCATACAACAACAGAAGTAAATTGTTTCTAAGAGAGTGATGAAAGCTGATAATGCAATCACACTAAAACAATGGTCATGATGCTCTCTTAATATCATATAGTCCTGGTATTCCACAGAGCAATTTAGTTGGGCATAGTTGTTTCATCTATGAGAGGATCCAATTAATCAATTAACACATGGAACCATCAGGTCCATTCAACTCATGGTTAACTGTGTTTTTTTTTTCCCCTCTGAACATTCTAACTAGTTGCAGATGAACACTTTAATGAATGCTCTAATAAGAAAAAATAAGATAGAAACTGTATCAGCAAAAAATTAGTACAAGGCTGTACCCATGAGATGTACCTTTGGATGTGCAGTGGAACGCTTTCATGAATGTTCTAATAAGAAATAAATACATGCAACTATATGGATAGAAAATAAAGTATAAGGATGTTATCCGTAAGATGTACCTTTGGATGTGCAATTATACATTATTAACCCCAGACCTACTAGAAAATAATTTACATACAGACATATCTCCCCACATGGGCTCATCCTCTTCTAATTATGCTTATGATGCTATTGTGAATCACATAATCTTCCCCATCTAAATGCTCTGTTCCTACAACTCTATAAATCAAAAACTCCACCTCAATGGTTTGACGGCAGGACTATGCAGAGAACCCCCATATTGCTATGTACAATTCACTCCCAAACATGCGACTGTCAAACCACATGGAAAGGCATACAAGGTTCTCTGATATCATTTCTCACTAACCCATGCAATCTGCTGCAACAAAAATGAAGATGACCTTAACCCCTAGAAACTATTGCATCATTTTTCAATTTTCAGCCAGCTATGCAAATTAGACTAACTTTCACATTGAGTGGACATTTTAGGAAAGTATAATATGAGACTTTAATGTAGAAAACTAAGAGCCTCAAAGATCTTTTGACTACAATTCTATTTTTAACAGTCACAAAAAAATAGTGAAAAAGAAAAACGAAAGATAATACTATCAAAGGAAGAAAAGAGCACACACCCATTCCCCTGGGCACAATGAGCGATAGTACTTTGCAAATTTATTACACTCAGAAGCATCTTCTCCCTTTGCAGCTATGCACCTGTCAAACACCAATTTTGATCACCAATAATATTTATACACCTACAGATCCATAGCTACAGGCCAATAGGTTGTCTCATCCTACCTGTGATATTCAATGTAGCGAGTAAAGCAATGCCTTGTTTGATTTGTTGTTGGGAAACGGAAATCAGCAGGGGCTGTCTCAATCTATAAATTCAACCACAGAGATTCTTTACCAAAACCTTCCATGGATGATTTTTTTTTATTTTTGTTTATCGAATATGTAAACCATAATTGCAGATGTTTTAGATATTGAGAAACCAAACCTTTATTTCTGGTTTCTCTTCAACTTGTGGTACTTCTGTCTCTTGTTCTTCAGGAGCTTCACCATTCATCTCTTCAACAGCACTGGTTTCCTCTGCAGAAGGAGTTTGATCACTTTTCTCTGTGACAGCATCTGAAGCAAAACTTTCACCATTCTTCTCTGCAGTTACTTCTTCAGAACTGACATCAGCTAGATTCTCATCCCCATTAGTTTGTTTAACAGAAGCTTCAGTCTGATCTGTCTTCTCTCTGTCTTGAAGTGACCATTGCTGCATTTAGTGAGGCATATTAAAGTGGAAAATATAGCCCTTAAACAATGCACGAAAAATAGAGAAAAGAAGCAAAAAACAGATACATCCCGCCTCCATTCTCAGGACAGACCACAAAATGCAGGATGAGATCACTTCTTCACTCAGTTATCTTAATGACTGATCTTGTGAACATTCAAGCATCATGGTCATCATTTATGTTAACTTATCAAGAAACTACAACCAATCGCAACATCTTATGCTTGACCATTTAGTATAGACACAAACCATTTTAGGAAGACCACCACTTGAATAGTGCAACAATGCTAACCGGTACGATATGAGATTACAAGATTGGCTTGTCTACTCAAATTCAAGTACCCAGTGCAACACAATGATATATCTAAATATATATATATATTTATTTATTTATATATATATATTTATATGTATATGTATATGTATATGTATATGTATATGTATATGTATATGTATATGTATATGTATATGTATATGTATATGTATATGTATATGTATATGTATATGCATATGTATATATATCCATATGTATGTGTATATGTATATATATATATATATATGTATATATATGTGTATATGTATATATGTATGTATCTGGTAATTGAAATATTCAAAAAAACCTAAATGAGAACATCCGAATCCAAACTGGGTCCATATTTAAGAAATATGTTAATCTCAATGCTCTTGTTCTATATTAATAAAGATGGCACCATGGCGACCAAAGGTACATACAAAACATAAGGCTGATTGTCTCAAACAACATTGAAAATGAACTAGCTTCAAACAAGGTCTAAAATTTGCATTTGTAATGTGATTAACACATGTGACACGGGTAATAAGACTCTTGAATCAATCATGCAAAAATAAGGAAAATATGATACATATTTGATCATTAACCTGCATCGTTAGAATGAATAAACTAGAACTAATAATATAAAGGACTTCAACCTAACCTGCAATGATATGAATGGATAAATTAAAATTAATAGTACAAAGGACGAGAAAGTCTAAGTGTTTGCAATCGTAACACAGTATCATCCATGTAATAATGAGAATCAAGCAAGTAAACAAACGATACACAAAAGTCATCATTAATCTGCATCATTATTTTTGTTTTATTTCCTGGTGTGATAGGGATTCCAAAGTCCCAGTTTGGTGCCATATGTGTAGCTCTCAACAAATATGTTCTTTGTAGAGTAACAGAAAGCATAAACACTCTCTCTCCATGTTCATATGTAAAATACTAAGGCACACAAAGGTTGCTATATAGACCTCAACATAGACTAATGCAACTTTGTCAAAGGATATCTTGGTTACTGAGTCTATGCAAAATCATGGGTATATAGCTTCCACCCTACTTAATTTTCTGTTTATCATAATCGCCCAGTAGTATAAAGTTCTTGGAATAGAAAAAAGTTAGTGGAATCTTACTCCCATGCATAAACCATGCATCTAAATCCATTAGTCACAAAGAGCAATGTATTATTTATGTACCACATAAACAAAACCTTTTCACAACTAACACATCTTAGAAAGGTTTCTCAGTCATATTATAATGGCATTTAACAATAGTTTGAACCATTGCAAGTACCAATCTTGTTAAAGTCAATGGTCTTCGCCTCTGTATTGTCTAATGCTAGTCCTTAATCTTAATGGTGTTGGCTCACTTAGATAAGAAGAATTTTTAACAATAAAAAATATGGTACTAAGCAAGAAATTTAAACATCATTAATACAAAGCTGAAGAAATTACACTAGCATAAAATACAAAGTGAATATAAATTCCCATAATATAATTGTACTTTTTTGGAGCTATCCAGGTTTTTTGAGTTCAAAGTCTTTCTGAGCAGCCTGAGAGCTTATAGCAGATTTTTCAGGAATAATATGAGAGCCTGATCGATCTAACAACAATAAAAATCACAAAATGTTGTAAAATATGGTGCTAAGCAAGAAATTTTAAACATCATCAATACAAAATTTAAAAAGGACACTAGCATACTATATGAGTGAACAAAATCCCCTAATACAATTGTACATTTATAGTGCTTCCAGGTATTTTAAGTTCAAAGTCTTTCTAAGTAGCCCAAAAGTTTATAGCAGATTTTCAGGAAGAATATGAGAGCTTGATCCATCTAACAATAAAAATTACAAAAAAATGACAAAACAGTAAAAGTGAACCAGCTATTGTGAAACATCTTGCAGAAAGTTTAGCCCATCAATGTGGGAAGAAATATAAAAAATGGAGCTATATTGGAGAAGAAGGAAAATAAATATCAAGGAGATTTATTTTCTTTCAGCATTTATTATCTGATCAAAACCAATCCCTAAAGGTACAGCTCAATGGAGCTTTGTTTTACTTGAATGTAAAAATATTGGTTAAAGCAACAAGAGTTTACAACTTTCCAAAGGATTCTTCAGAGAGAGGGTAGCCAAAAATCAGTGCCTCAACATTCATAGCTAAATTGTTATCTCTTAACGTAGGATGTTAAATCCAAATCTGGCCATGGGAACTTCCTATATAAATATACAGGATATTTAGGAAGTTGTAAGATTGAGCAAACAAATTAAAGAGGAAACGACAACACAGAACTTATTTTAGAAAAAAACAAGCCATACAATTGATTAACATAAAAAGTGGCATCTTTATGCATCAATCAATTTGTCATCACCAAAGCTCTTCATGCTTCTTCTTTTTTTTTTCCATAAATTACTCTTCTCCAACCTTCTTCACCTAAACACTCTCTCAACAATCTCTCCAATTCATGCAGATAAATTAATATAAAGCATCTGCACAACCAGCTCTAGAAATCCACCAAGAAAAAGATCCGCTTTTTTAAATACAACTTAACCCTCTCAAACCGTCTTTTGCATGAACCTCGGTTCCCATTTCATATAATCAGGGCATTTCTGACCAACACATTATCAGTATCTATCAAGTGATTATTAATCTCTTTGCGAGCCCAGAAACAAGTCTATCTGAATTAGATCATTTTATCTCCAGTAATTCTTCGCTGAGATCCAAACGACCAAAAAGGAAAAAGCAAAAAACATTAACAAAAGACATCAGATCCGAGGACGACGAAGCATATATCAACGATAAAGAAACAGAACAAGCCCGGATCATGGAAATCCCAATATGTAAGAGGAATAAGTGCCGCACAAACTGAAGAAGTCAACAAACAGACAAGGATCCACAGGAACAAGAGGAGACGTACCTCGGCCAGAGATGGGGGTTCCTCCGTGGCGCTTTCGGCCATGGCAGGTGACTTCGGGAGGCTATCGGAGATTCTACGAAGGCGGCGCCTTTGCGTCTCTACAGAGTAGTAGGAAGAGCAAAAAAGGAAGCGAGGAGGAAGCAATAGGTACGAGAGAAAGCCTTTTAAGAGATTGGAGAAGCGTTAACCAACCCAACTAACTGGGCCTTTTGAGTCTAATCAGGCCCATTAAAGGCTTCCAGAGAGGTCGATAAAGTCGGTTCTTTTGATCCATGAAGAAGCGCCTGGGACACGTGGGGAAAGACAAACCCCATTGCACCAGCTTCGAGTACAACTCTATCTTGCACCCAATCAACGAAAGGTCCATTCTGGTGTTCGCCGACAGATACGGAATCACAACCCACATGTTACGATCGGACGTTCCTCATTGAAGCTGAGGGAAAATAACTTGTATATATATATTATGCCCATATGAAATATTCTTCTGCAACGCCCAATCAAAGGCGGCCGCCAATATATATATATATAGCTGCAACACCAAACAAGTAAGTATTCCAAACGCTTTTGAAGTTGCGAGACTTGTGTAAACACTTTATACAGTTTGTGTATAAATACTTTTGTATAATTCTAAATAATATATATATATGATATGCTTTAAACATTTGGCAAATAGAATAATGATTTATTCTGAATATTTATTGCTGATCTTCCTATTATATGCAAATTCAATCTCTGCCTTTTCTTTTTTTTTTTCTTTAAACAGGAGATAAGATGGTTCTGTTGTCTTTACGTTGAATTCAATATTAATTACTTCTTGTCGGAAATATTTTTTTCATTTATATATATTCTTATAATTTTTAATTTAAAAAATAATTTTCACAACACATATATGGATCAAGTTTTTATACAATATAATCACAATGGCATAAGAGCATGAGATTCTAAATATATCAAATTGACCACATAATAATAATAATAATAATTATTATTATTATTATTATTATTATTTGCTTATGTTCACTATAATTATCTGTTTGTATTTGTAATTTATTATTTGTATAAAAAAGAACATTTAAGAACATAGACTTTTCATTTGCCTTACTGATTTGTCATTTTAATTAAAACATCAATCGGTAAGCCATGAACAATCTTAATCAAACAATTTATGATCCATTCATTTTTAGCATTGAAAAATAATGTCTGGGAAAAAAAAGTATCATCTCATTTCTCTTTCTTAAATTGATAAATCTAGTAATTAACTTTTGATATGACGATCTCTCATTCTTTGTATAGATTTATTATTATTATTATTATTATTATTATTATATATATATATATATATATATTCTCTAACAACAATCTTATCAAACATGCACATCACTAATAAGATCTTTTTATAGATTACCATGCAATCTCCATAACCTGCTTAAGAAAAGAACTCTTGTACAATCGAATAAATTCAAAATGAATAAAAGAATTATGATCGTTAGTGAGAACTAAAGATTCAAATACCTCAATACATCTTCTTAGTTCAAATAGGAACCACACCAACCCCAAGAATCTTGATATTTAATTTTAGTCACAACAAATAGCTACCTTAAATCCTTCTTTTTTATCTCCCCATTACCCACAGATTCAATCCCTTTTTTACTCCGACAATTATAGAAGATAAAAATGGTTTCGATCATCCTTAGGTTGAATCCAACATCATTCGATTCTTATAGCAAATATTTTTTACTATATGTTTATATAGTTTTCAACTGAAAAATAACTATCATAAAGCATATGTTTACATCAAATAACTGCAATGTCATGAGAGTGTGGGATTCCAAACATAACAAATCGATCGTATGAATTTTTGTTTTTGGTATATGTTGACTATATAGTTGTCGTGGAGGAGATTTGTACTTGTAATTCATTATTTATAAATAGGTTTGTACTTGTCATTCATTATTTATTATTTATATGAGGAAGAACTACCAAGAATCTAGTCTTTCTTTTTTCTTACTGATTTCATCATATATAACTTGTCAATTCCTCAGCCATTTGATGATGAGTATAAAATCATTTGACAAGTTTCCTTTTCATCTCAATTATAAAAAATTGATAATAAAAAACTTATGCTTTTTGATTCATTTATTATCAACACTAAATAATGATGTTCGGAAATATAAAAAAAAAAAAGCCTATTTCTCTTCCTCAAGTTGACAAATCCAATGATAACTTTTGATATGATCATCTCTCATCATTCGTATATATTCATTGAACTTTACGTAGTTGTTGTTGCTCTCCCATTAGTGTTTATGTGATAATCTAAAGTTTACATAGTTGTTGCTCTCAGTAGAAAAATAACTTCACTACTTCGTATATATTTATATTTTCTATACATTCTAACTTTCTTGTTCATAATATTCTTTTGTAGTATAGTGTTTACGTGATAATCTAAACTTTTGCTTAGAGCATATGATGCTCTTACCGACCCCAATAACTTCATCCAAACATGGATGATTGAAGCTCTCAAATATAACAGACTAATGTTAGTGGTCATACAGATGAATCATATTATGTGATGATCTCATATCACCCTCTATGTTTCTTTAACATGTTTTCCAATATATATATATTTATGTGTTCCTATACGCTCATTCCTTGGATATAATCGAAATGAATAAAATGTCAGATATGATACTTGAGCCTATGTTTTGTATTTATTTCTTGATATGCTCCTATAATACTCTTTACTCTATTGTCATGAATAAGTCAAAAAAATTATCAAATATGACTGTGCTCTTGAGATAATGACTTATATCTAAATATTGAGTAGCTTATATGTTGTTATTTGCTTCCTTAACGCTTCCGAAATGATATATATGACTCTTGTATCCTTACTTTGTATCTTGAGTCTTATGTCATATGATATATTATCTCTTTGTCATAGATATATTAATCATTTGCTAAGCTTTATAGCTCATCTTGTTGTTATATATATATTTTTTAAATTAGCTTGTCACTTATCTTAATGTTAGGTTTAGGTTGAGATGATGAAATGCTAGAAGATTTTGATAAGTTTTTGATAGTTTGATATGATGTTGTTGTAAAAGTATACTTTGCTTGTAATGTTGTTCAAATAAATCTGAATCTATATGTATTATAAAGGTTAAATAATCTCTTGGAAGTTTAGAATATTAAGTATGAAGTTTTATGTTAATATGAACTTATGATAAATGGTTGGTTTTTTTATAATAATAATTCTTAATATTATAGGTTTATAAGTGGTTGATAATGATTTTTGAGTTTGATCTTGGGTTTAATGGAGTTATTGAGTGATGAGTTGAATAATTAAGAAGTACAAAAAATTTATAGATGTGAATGATATCCTAGAGATCGTATACTAGGTATAGTGCTGTTAGACCCATACGAAATCTACTTAGTCTCTCTCTTATCAAATTCTTCTAGAAAACTCTTTCTCTCTCAATCCGAATGACCGTGGCTAGGGATTTGCGTAAGCAAGAATATATAGGATATTCTGTTAGGACTGAAATTGACACTAAGAGGAGGGGGTGGATTAGTGCTTTTGTAAAAGTTACGTCGATTCGAAAAACTTCAATGATTTGGAAAGTTTGATTCGAGGAAACCCATATTTAAAATAATATCAAAAGTGTGCTTCACTTGAAGTAAATGTAATAAGAAATTAAAACAGAGAATAATAGTAATGAAGAGTAGAAAAAGAGTGCACACCAAATTTATAGTGGTTTGGACCTATGTCCACTCTTGATTCCTCTTCCGTTGAGGCCACTGGCGTTCACTAATGATCTTTTTTCTAATGGACGAAGATCAACTACCTTTATAACTCTTTCTCATTTTCAAAGGCTCACAAGAGAACCTTTACACTTCTCTATTACAAGTATTCCCTCACACTCTCTCTTAGAATAACCTTTAAGCATATAGAGAAGGGAACTCAACTTTCTAACAGGGTTTGCAACCTTTGAATCACAGAGTTTTATTCTACCTTTTATGCTATCTTAAGCAGGAAAGATTAGGGTATTTATAGACCTCGAATGACTTTAAAAATTAGAGCCAAGATACTGGCGATACCACCACTTGCAGCACTGACATTGGGTGGTACCACCACCCATTCTGGTAGTACCACCGCATGACACAATCTTGGAGATTGTGTCTTAGAGTATGAGTCATCGGTGGTTCCACTGCTTGGACTAGCGGTTCTACTGCTTGACCCAACTTTTGGGTCACTAAATGAGCCTTTCTCTTTGCCCAAAATAACCCCATCTTAAGCTTAATAGGCCCCTAATTGAGTTAGCATAGTTACACCAAAAAGTAACTCAATTACGATCTAACTATGACCAATTAAGATATAATTGATTACAAGACTAGAATTCTATGTTGTCAAGCATGTCATTGGTTCATCTAGTGCTTCGTCCAATCCTTCAGTATATCATCCTCTCCTTCGGCGTATTGCTCAATCGGCATGTTGACCTCTTAACATCCGATCTCCTTGGCGTCATGTCTGATTCTTCGGTCCGATACCCAAACTCATGGCACGAAGTTCTTATACTAGCACGTCGATCGATCCTCTAGCTAACGTCCAATCTTTTGACATGTTCACTTTGGCCCAATATCCGATTCTTTCTAATTTAATTGATTTACATTTTCTGATCGCAGTTAGTCCTACATCACTCAAAATATAAATTAGATCGTAAACTCATCAATTGATTTTATCATCAAAATTCAAGATTCAATAATTTTCCCCTTTTTTATGATAACAACTAATTAATGACGAAGTTTAAACTGAACTCCCCCTATCAATATGCCATAATTTCAATCATAAATTATATGTAATACATCATATCATTACTTACATCATAAGTTTAAGTATTGCATCCAAACCATCATACATAATAAAATTTCATTATACCATGCATGATCGTTATCATACCTTCTTCTCTTTTGTCATCAAAGAAAAGAAGAAGTACAACTAGCAAGCTTTTAAAATATGCAAGCAAGTAAGATAAAAGTTATATTATTGTATTCTTCCCTTCTCTTCGATAATAACAAAGGGAGAGAAAGTTTTGCGAGCTTGCAAAATCGTTAAGAAAAGAAAAATTACTAGCTTGCACATTGCAAAAGGAAGAAAAAAATTACTATCTTGCCCATCTCAAGAAGCAAAACTTACAAACTTATCTCAAAAGAAAAGTAAGAATTACTGTCTTGTAATATCAAGAGAAGCAAAAGTGCTATATTGCTCATCTCAAGAAGTAAAAAATTACTAAACTTGTACATCTCTTGTTAGTTTGCATATTCTTTTTTGATTTAAGATATATTCACATTTCTTGAATATTATTTTGGGAGTGTAACAACTATGATAATTAATAAACTACTAAGATATTTGTTAGATAAGTGTGATGCCCACTAAAGGTAGGTCATATATTTTGCCTAAAATTTTGATAACCTCCTATTAATATCCAAAGTAATTTACAAAAGTGGTTTTCAAATATTATCATTAATTGAATAGTAATCCCATAGCTGTAAAGTTTGAGTTTTCTTAAAAAATAATTAGATCCATATAAGACTCTATAAAATCAACGTAGACTTGATTAAGTGTTATCTTGCATGCTTCGTATGTTTTTTATAAGATACAACAACATCGAATATCTATAGTACATCCACAATAATCAGCTTCAATGTGTAATCCTTATTCATTAAAAATTGATCTTTCATTTGATTGGCAATGAAGAAACTAGACTATTCATTATGATATCTATTCTATGTAAGCAAATTATATAAAGTATGTTATTCAAAAACATTCAACTGGATGAGCGATTATCCTCCATATATACTTTTTAATTACATATCAAATCTTCATCTTTTAACTTCATATCACTATATACTTGACATCAAAACTCTTTCACGTACTCTTTCAAAACTTTTTTAAATTCCTCCGAAACACCTATAATGTAACACCACCGATTAATTCCACATCGAAAGTGGACAATATTAAGATTGACTTATAAGGGTCTGATGAGTATATTATTATCAACTTCAACTTACGCATTTTGATCAGTGGTTTGGACTAAACGAATTTGATATGCTAGTTAGCTCATCAGGCTCGGGTCATAATATTTAATATCAGAGGCGACCTAATATTTGGGCATGATGAGAAAACTTAATTAGGATTAGGAAAGGACTATCCGTAGATGGAGTCAGAAGACTCGTCAAGCCATCAAGCTCATGTCATGATATATTAATAAAAATATCATTAACTTCGAAGCTAACACTAGGATTGTCATAAATAAAACAAGACATTTATTGTCAAACGACGACCTCTCGATGTGAGGTAACACTCTATAATAGGATCATCATAAATATCATCTTCTAAATTGATAAGCTGTCTTGGCCAAACTTCAATTTCTACATTATGGATCCCGAATTCTTTTGAGCTGCTGAATGGTCCCTTTATTTAATTCTTTCGAATTTTCAATAGTACCAAAAATCTTTTATTTTTGATAATCTAATAAATCATTTAATACAAGTATCTCATCTTACTATTAATTTCAAAACTTTCGTGATCGCTTGTCGAACCAAACGTCAATTATTTATTGTATGTGTATTTTAATATCTTTTTTAATAATTATTTTTTCATTATCATTTAAATTTGGAGAATTTGACATTACCTGAAAAATAAAAATCAATTCGATTTTAATTTCAAATACATCACCACCTTCATCATCATCGTTGTCATGTGAAAAAATTGAGTTATTTAAGTCAAATTTGTGCAGCTTAAAGTAGCTAAATATTGTCGTATTTGAAATGAGTTGCCTTTTTTTCAATCAATTCGTTACACTTCTACTTACATTATTAATCTCATCGATGATCATCGAGAATCATCCCTATAAATACAACTATTACATAGAAGAAATCATATAGCATCAAACAATATCTGAGCTAATTGTACACTAATACTTTAGTCAATTATAGTGTTTTGTGTTTCTGTTTACTTGAAAATTATAACTGTATTAAAAAACATTGTAAATGAACACATAAACTTGTTTCCATATTTAAAATTACATACAAACTCAAGATATCCAAACTTGAAATTTCAATTGATATATACATAATTTACGATAAAAAAAAAAGGACATGAACTTAGATTTAGGTATTGCATATAGGGAAATATGATAAACGACGACATGTTAGTTTTCAACAATAAAAAAAAAAAAAAAAAAAAAACTCAGTGTTGTAACATAAACAACCAAGCATTTAATTATAAACATTACATTTTTAAGTGATAAGAAGTCAATCATTTTAATGTAGTTATACTATTTTTGTTCATTTACAAAAAAATAACTATAATTGACTACTAACACACTTGTTTGGAGTTTTTCGATTGGAATTTCAATTAGCATGAGCATGATTTGAAATGAAAAGTGGGCACAAATTTAGATTTAGGTATTGTATGTACGGGAACATGACAAATAACATCTTAATTATCAATAATAAATAAAAACCCCACATATTATAATATAAATAATCAAATATTCAACCATAAACATCGCATGCACAATTGGAGGGGATTTAAAGTGACACGAAATGGTGTTCTTATTCAGTAAAAAATAAACTATGATGCGCACTCATATACTTATTTCGATTTTTCTCTATTGCGTAAAAAGGGTAAGATATTCAAAACTTTTAATTCATAGGGAGATAAATTGTATTAAGTGAGCACAAATATAAATTAAAACATATCAAATTATTAAAAGTCACTTATAGTATCTTTAATGTAGTTACAATATTTTCATTCAATTACCAAAAATACTATAAAATTATGTTCAAATACATTGGCATACTTGTTTTGCATTATATACAAACTAAAAATTTGATATTTTCATAGTTGCATTATATAGAAACACGTTTTGCAGTAAGATTTTCATTGTATACAAACTAAAAATTTTATTTATTGTGTAGATAAATATTGGACACAAAAAAAAAGAGATTTTCAATAAAAAAAACTTAGTTATAATGTTTTCTTAGAAACCTTACTTTATCTAATGTTATAGTGGCTATAGTATTTTACAACTAATGTATAGTATTTTTTTTTAGAACTCTCACTTTATGTAATAGTGAAACCAATTCTTCAACCTAATAGTGATAACCCTACTATTATAGCCTTATTTAAACTGAAATGGAATAGGCCGAAATTAAATTGGTCGATGTTTTAATGATTTCAAACCAAAACCGAAGGAGAAAAGGAAAAACTAAATGGTAACATTACCGATAGTTGCCAATAATCAGATGTTTGAAAAAATAATCAATTTTCCCTTATAACAGCTCAATAAATCACTAGTTAGAGGGGCATTTTTGGAAAATTAAAAAAAATAATAAAATAAAATCCAAAAATGTTAAAAAGAAAAAATTTGCCCCTTCCAACAATTAAATAACAACTAGTTGGAGGGAATACTTTAAGAAATAAAATTCAAAAAATCTATAGACACCCACCCCCATATTTCATTCTTCCTTCTCTCTAATTGCAATAGTAATCTTTCTAGTGCTCTCTCTAGTTGTAAGAACAATCTCTTTGTAGTACTCTTTCTGATTACAATTGCAAGTGGAGTTTAATAGCTCTAACCTCAACAAGTATACATTTGAAGGAGAATTTTGATTACAACCTTTAATGCCTAAAGGTTGTGCCAACTCAAGAAAGTCAACACATCAAATATAGAGAAAAAAAGTCAGATATCTTGAGCTCATTTCGAGAAGATAAGAAATTTTGATAGTTTATTTCGAGTTATTTGTAACTATTGCTTTCAAATTTTCAAATTTAAAGAATGAGGTGAATGTGAGACCTTTAGAAGGCATATGGAGGAAAAACATCCTACTCAGGAGTCTTTAAAAAACCAATGTCGAAGTTTTTGGTATGCAACTAACCCTTCTCAAGTATTTTAGATTTCTCTTAAAAAAGTAGAGAATAATTAGCAAATTTTATGTCTACCGAACACATCTCTTTTAATTTTGGTGAAAATTTAGTTTTATTAATTATTGGTAAATTGCTTCAAATCTTATTACTAAACGTGCTTGTAGGACCACTTTGACATGTACTATATGTTTTTTTTTAATAAAGAATATTTACAAAATATTTTTTAATCTCTTGATGGATGTGTTTCAATTTGTAGTGATATTTTGAGTTATTATTGATAGATGTGTTAAATCTTGTATTTTGATGATGAAACCACTTGATATGCGTTTATGATTTAATCTACGTTTTGAGTGACGCATGATGCTTTGATCAGGATGAGACAATTATAGCAGGAAAATTATGTTTTGCCAGAGGAACATGTCAAAAGATTGGACGTCGGGCCGGTGGATCGGTCGACGTATCGATAGAAGGCTTCGGGCCATGGATTCGAACATCGTGCCAAGAAGAGCGGGTATTGCACCTGATGGGGATATAAACAGGAATAACCTTTGTATATGAACAAATACTAGAAGACCATAATACACAGCGGAATTAAATGGAACCACAATCAAATAGAACACCAAGATATACGTGGAAAACCCCTTCAATGTGAAGGGTAAAAATCACGGGGCAAACTAGAGATAATCCACTATGAGAATAATGAATATACAAATCTCAATCTCTTGCACTAAACCCTAACAACAATCACAAGAGAATAACTAGGATACAAGGATCACGTCACTGCCTACAATATCTAAAACCTCCCCAAGTAATCACAGCAAGGGTCTACTGTAGATTTGATCTAACCTGAGATGAAAACACTGCTAGATGATTGAGAACAACCTCTCTGCGTTGTCCTTGTCTTCGTCCCTTTCTTTCTCTTCCTTTTCTTCCTTGTTTTCTTCATTTTCTTTGGAATCCCGTGGCTATTTTCTTCTCCTATGTTGCTGCCCTATTTATACCTTTTTCTGCCTCCAAAATGCAGCCACCACATCCCCCCTATTATTAATTAGGATTAGGTTAAGAGGGGGTGAGCTGTGGGTTGCCCAAGCCCACTATGGGTTGAATTTGTGGGTTGCCAGCCTAACAACCTCTCCCTTCAGCCTATAAGGGAGGCTATCCCATGACTCCTCAATGTGAAGCCATGCTGATCAACTATCGGCATATCTCCTGTCTTTCTTTTGGTAAAATTTTTGTCAACATGTCTGCTCCGTTGTCATCTGTGTGAATTTTCTAAAGTTGCAACTGCTTTTCTTCAAATACATTTTGAATCCAATGGTATCTGACATCTATATGCTTTGACTTGCAAAGAAACATTGGGTTCTTACACAAATGGATGGCACTCTGGCTGTCACAATGCACTACATAATTTTCTTGTTTCAGCCCCAATTCTTGTAAGAATTCTTCCATAACATTTCTTCCATCCATAATATTTCTTTGCATACCTTTGTAGCAGTAATATATTCTGCATTTGTGGTGGAGAGAGCAATATACCTTTATAACCTGGATTGCCATGACACAGCTCCCCCTGCAAAAGTAAGTACATAACCTGAAGTAGACTTTCTCGTATCTATATCTCTTGTCATATCTGCATCTGTGTAACCTGTCAACATATGTGGTCCACCTCCAAAGCTTAAACAAACCTTAGAGCGCCCTCTGAGATATCTAAAAATCCACTTCACTGCTGCCTAGTGCTCTTTGCCTAGATTTGCAAGAAATCTGCTAGTAACACCAACTGCATATGCGATGTCTGGCCTCGTACATACTATTGCATACATTAAACTTCCAACTGTTGAAGCATAAGGAACCTTTTGCATTTTCTCCTTCTCCTCATCACTTGATGAACTCTGTTCTGAGCACAACTTGAAGTGATTTGCAAGAGGAGAACCAACTGATTTTGCATTGCTCATACTGAATCTTTCCAATATCTTCTCGATGTATTTCTCCTATGATAACCAAATCTTCTTATTTTTCCTGTCACGGGAAATATGCATACCTAGTATTTGTTTTGCTGGCCCCATGTTCTTCATTGCAAAAAACTCACTTAGCTCCTTCTTCAATCTGTCAATTTTAGACATATCTTTCCCAAGAATAAGCATGTCATCAACATAAAGTAAGAGAATAATAAAATCATCACCAAACCATTTGATGTATACATAATGATCTGAAGTCGTTCTTTTGTATCTATTTTCTATCATAAATGAATCAAACTTTCTGTACCACTGTCTTGGAGCTTGCTTTAGCCCATACAAGCTCTTCTTCGATTTACAGACAAAGTTCTCTTTACCTTTAACTTTGAAGCCTTCTGGTTACTCCATATAAATTTTCTCCTCTAAATCCCTATGAAGGAAAGCTGTCTTCACATCTAACTACTCAATCTCCAAGTCCTGGCTAGCAACAATACCAAGAGCAACACGAATAGAATACATTTTAGCAATAGAAGAAAAAATCTCTTCAAAGTCAATACCTTTCTTTTAACCAAAGCCTTTCACAACCAATCTAGCTTTGTACTTTGGTTGAAAACAATATTCTTGAGTCTTCAACCTGGAAACCCACTTGTTCTTCAAAGCCTTCATTCCATTTGGTAGTAGCACCAAATCATAAGTATGGTTCTTCTAAAGAGCATCCATCTCTTCCTGCATAGCAACTAACCACTTCTCTTTCTGCTCACTTTCAACTGCTTCCTAGTAACTCTCTGGTTCATCTGCATCAATAAGCATCACATACTCATATGTAGAGTATCTTCTGGAAGGTTGACGTTGTCTAGAAGATCTTCTCAACTGAGGTTCTGCGGGAAGTTGCTCTTCAACTTCTTCTTGCTCAACATGTCCTGCAAGTAGATCAACATCAGGCTCTACACTATCTTCCTGCACATCTCCCCCATCACCCTGATATACTGGAGGAGTAATTGGGTCACAATCTGCTAATCCTTCTGTAGAAGTATTGGCTGGTGCCTTCTTCTTCAAATCTTCAAAAGTTTGATCCTCAAAGAAGACTACATCTCTACTTCTAAACACCTTCTGCTTTTCTGGATTCCAAAGCCTGTAACCAAAATGATCATGTGAGTAACCAAGAAAAATACATTCTTTACTCTTACCATCCAGCTTGGACCTCTCATTATCTGGAACATATGCAAATGCATGACAACCAAACACTCTCAAATGCTTGTAAGAAACATATTTCCCTGACCATACATGCTCTGCAACATCACCATCTAGGGTTGTACATGGTGATAAGTTAATCACATCAACTGCAGTCCTCAAAGCCTCATCCCAAAACCTTTTGGGTAGCTTGGCCTATGAAAGTATACATATGATCTTTTCCATGATGGTGCGGTTCATCCTCTCTGCAATTGCATTATGCTGAGGTGTACCAGGAACTGTCATCTCATGTTGGATCCCATGTGATCTGCAATAGTCATTAAATAATCCTGTATACTCACCACCATTATCTGATCTTATGCATTTCAATTTCCTTTTTGTCTCCCTTTCAACCCTGATATGAAACTCTTTGAAGACATTAATCACCTGATCTTTAGTCTTCAAAGAATAGGCCCAAACTTTCCTGGAAAAATCATCTCTGAGGTATGGTAATACCTCTCTCTTAGAAAGAGCTTGCAGCCCCTTCTCACTCATGTGTCCTAGTCACCTGTGCTACAACTCCATGCTGAAGTCTTTTTCTATAGCATTTAACTGCTCACCTTAAGCTTTAGCCTACAACATGTACAAAGTATGACATTTCTTTCCATTAGCTATAACAAGAGAACCCTTATTGAGCTTCCATTGCCCTTTGTGAAATCTGCTATTATAGTCTTCATCATCTAGCCTTCCAACTGAAATTAGATTCAGCTTCAAGTCAACCACATGCCTCACATCATTAAGTACCAACTTGCAGCCTAGGTTGGTCTTTAAATGGATATCACCCATGCCTATGATGTCTGCCGTGCCATAGTTGCCCATCTTGATAATACCAAAATTTTCAGACCTGTATGTAGCAAAAAACTTCCTCCGTGGTGTAGTATGATAAGAAGCACCTGTGTCAATCACCCACTCAAGATCCTGACACACACAAGAAAAAAATATCATCAGAAGGAGACAAAATCAAATAATCACCACCTTGCATTGTAGTTGTGATATTATCTTTTGACTCTATAGACTCCACTTCTTTTTCCTTTTTCTTGCTCTTCTTAGGTTGCTTACATTGGTTCTTGTAATATCCTTTCTCACCACAATTATAGCAAACAATATCTTTTCTTAATCTTGACTTGCTTCTACCCATGCGTGAACTGCTTCTAGACTTTGACCTTCATTTGTTCTCTGAGATAAGTGCCTGTGAATTATTCTGAGATGTTGTCGAACTCTTTCTTCTCAACTCCTCATTCAACAAACTACTTGTTACTTGACTCATAGTGACAACACCATCTGGCGCAGAATTACTAAAGGAAACCACCAGTGTCTCCCAACTTTCTAGTAATGAACTGAGAAGTAACAATGCCTACAACTCATCATCAAGAGATATTTTCTTAGAGGATAATTGGTTAGTAATACTTTGCATTTCATTCAAATGTTCAGCAATAGAAGTGCTAGTCATAGGTGCCCAGCAAGCCAATCACGTGAGAGATGGCACGTGTGACTTGATACAGAATCTTTTTGCTTATTATATTTTGGCGTATATCACTTTATAACTATTGCATAAATGCATATATATATTGTGATGTCCTTGGATTTGTGCAATGGGAATCGGATGCGTGATGAGATCACGATAATGAGATCGATTCACCTTTAAACACATATCCTAAATAATCCCTCATAGGTTACTCGAGAGGGACATCGTGATAACCTGATAGACGGTGTGCTATATACCCGTCTCCATATGATGGATGCAGTGGTCTCATAATGTCACGTGTAGGGACACTAGGGATATGATGCAGTGCTCATTGGAGAATGAGTTCATCGATTGATCATTCACACGAATCTTTGGATGGTTGATGATGCCTTATTGTCGACAAATGATTCCAGTAGTCCTAGTGGTGTATCTCGGTCCTTAGACTTGAGACACCAAGGATGTCCTGTATGAGTGCTCCACTCTTTGATACGGACTTATAGGTTTGGGCTGTCCCAGTCTAGTACAGTTGGTCATTGGGGTGGTAGTCACCTACGAGGGCTATTGAGTGTCGGCCAGGAGGATCATCCACTCTCTGCCATGAGAGGAATATCCCATGTGTTCTTGCTTTCGGACAAATCCTCGCCGGGTCATTCAAGGGTTGAGAGAAAGAGTTCTCCTGGAAGAATCCGATTAGAAGCAGACTCGAGTAGAAACCGTATGGGTCCGACAACACCATGCTTTCGATATATAGTCTCCTGGGATATTAGATAGATGAGGGACTATAGGTACATGGTAATTGAGGATAAACAAGGTCCAATGGATTGGATTCCCCTCAAGTCTAGAGGACTACTGGTAGTGGCCTAGCACGTCCGTGAGTCGATGAGTCGAAGTGAATTATTACGAGAGATAATAATTCATTTGAGTTAAGGAGTTCTCGGTATGACTCACGGCCGGCTCGATATTGGGCCTAGAGGGTCACACACATATGGTAGGCATTGGATGAGTAGAGGTTGGATATGAGATATCCGGACGGAGCCCTGTCTTATTGGATGCAGATCCAATACCCACTAGGGAAGGACCCATTAGGGTTTGACACGGGATCTCTATAAATAGGAGGGATTCACAGCCTCATGTAGGCTAGAGTCTTTGCTTGCCTTTCCTATTCTCCTCTCCCTCTCCACCTCGAGGCACGGAGTTTTTTAGGAGGGTCGCCGCCAACCTGGCGTGGATCACCGCCAGAGAGGAGGACGCTTGACCTCCTTCACCCTCTCTAAGGATCTGCAAGGAAATAGGGGGATATAAGATCTCCTAGGTAACACAATCTCTATCACGCGGTTTTGTGTTTTACTGGATTTTTACGCACCAATCTTCGCATACGATTTATTTTAACATCTTTTTTTAGAATCGGGGATTTTGTTTTCTTGTTCTTCCACGCGCATATGATGTCGCCCCATGATTTCCCAACAAAGTGGTATGAGCAGTTGTTCGTGTGAATGATTGGTTTTGAACTGGCATGTATTGTGTTTAGGAAGAAATTTTGACGTCAAAATCGTTGATGCAAAAGCGAAAGGGCAGCAATAGTTGCTGCCCTCGATCTCGTGGCGGCGTGCGAGGGTTGGCTCGCGGCAGAATGACCGCGGCGCATGCTTTGCAGCAGTTTCTTCACGGCCGGTGATTGCAACCCACGCGAGGCGCCAGTAGGCGGCGGCCCGCCGAAAGGAAGCGGGCGCGCTCTTGCCGCTGGCAGCGACGCTGGCGACGCCATCGCCACCGCTGCTCCCATGGTGAAACCCCCATTGGGGGGCGGCCCGCGGACAACACCGCCCGAGGTCGCGACGCCTGAAGGGGAGCCCACTTTCGATAAGATAGCCACCGGCGTCAGCGCCTGCCGGCGAGGGCAACGCCTCCCGCCCGCCTGCCACCGAAGAGGTGGGGTAGGCGAAAAAAAAAGAGGGAATTAGGGTTTTGGCAAAAAGATGGTTTTGCCCGTGAATTTGAGAAATTCCAGTTTACGTCTTTTGTCCAAATTACGAAAATACCGTTAGGAATTAAGAAATTCCCTACATGTCCCTGATTTCAGAAAAATATTAATTAATTAAAAGGTTTAGTTGATTATTATTTTTATTATTATCTAGTAGTCCTACATGATGATGATTATTTATACATGTGATGTATGATGTGTTGACGGATGATCATGGACCGGTGTGATGTGTGTACTTGTGATTATTATTATTGAGGGTCTGCGAACCTCCATTATATTTCTCGTTTATTGTCGGGCCTGCGTGCCTATGATTAAGTTGTAATCACGCGCGAGAGGCGCGGCCAGGGCGTGAATCGCGATAAGCGGGACCCACGAGATGGGGCGATCGTGATGCATGGAGATGCATCAAGATGTCGAATGGAACCGACGAGGGCGAGATGGGCGATCACGGGGCATGGAGATGCACCGTTGCACACATAGATCTTGATGTGAGTGATTAGGCCCCTCTTGGCTCGCCTGTCGTATTAGGTTGTGGTCCATGATCATCCGATGTGATTGCTTATACACATACTAGATATGTATATATATTTGCATGCGATGTAGATATATATTAAATATGTATATGTGTGACATGTCATATTAGGGAGACCAAATTATAGAAACATCTCGATAATATTAAGTCGGTAAACGTGAGGCAATTAGATTGACCCACGTGGCCTTCCATCGTTATGATGTAGGAACCGATTCCCCGTGTAGGTTGAGTTGGTCGAGTCCCTCGAGACTCACCTATATCATGATTCGCTATCTTGCTTACGACATAGAGATGTCACCGGTGACCTGAGGACATGGTATGCTTGGTCGAGTCCCTCGAGGGTATATCATCAAATCGGACTCATCTTGTAACGAAGGTGTTGACTTAACCGAAAGCATCATGGTTGGTCGAGTCCCTCGAGGCCATGGTGATTTCGGAGGCGAATAGGGGCGGGAATCACAAGGAGTTGTGATCGGCAAGAGTTGCCTACCTTTTTTAGGCTTAGTGTGATTGGTGAGTCCCTCGAGGTTTACACTAAGATCGCTTGATTGAATCGATCCCCACTAGAAGTCTGGGGAGACTTCCGTTTCACGTCTTTGAGGGGTGTCGGCGTGACTTCGTTAGTAAAATAGTGGGAGCATATTAAGATAGAAGTCCATATCTTGATAGTTTATTTCTTGCAAAATCTGCATGTTATTCATTTTACGCTACATCTTTTTATTTTTAGAGAAAAATGTAAACTTCAAATCCCTTTACGTAGCATACTTGATGTCAACCGCCTATCGGGTTCAAATTATACGGTTGGCTCCGTAACGAGAATTGTTCTCATGGCGGAGAAAATCGTGTATGCGTCCTTGATCTGATGATGCCTACGCCTCGAAGAAGGGGCGAGATGAGATGATCGCCGCTTCGTGAAAGTACATTGATGACTCCACTCTTGCTTTCGATTGCTATATGTTGGGCTCTATGACTCGAGTTACGAGAGACAACATGAAAAGATGGATGCCAGATCCATTCTCCTACATGTCCAAAATTGTTTGAGAACAGGGAAAGGACTCAACGATATGAGATATCCAAGAGCCTTTTCCAGGATGGATGACCCGGGGACAGGTTTGAGAACCATGTCCCAAAGATGATTGAGTGGATAGAGAAACTCACAGGTCTAGGAATGGTCCTAGAGGATAACTTGTGTGTGGACATTGTGCTTCCTATCCTACCGATTCCTTTTCACAGTTCATAATGAATTTTAATATGAACAAGCTTGAGGTGACTCTCCCAGAGCTCCTCAATATGTTGAGGGAGGCAGAGAGTACTATTAAGAAAAAGAAGCCAGTTCTCTACACTAGTGAGACCAGAAAGAAAAGGAAAGAAAGGTCCCTTAAGAAGGGAAAGGGCAAGGGCAAACAAGGTAAAAGCAAAGGTTGCTAAGAAAGACCCACAAAGGACAAAAGCCGATTGCTTCCACTATGGTCAAAGATGGGCATTGGAAGAGAAACCGCAAAAGTACCTTGCAGAAAGGGCTGAAAAAAAAGCTTGATGAAGCTTCAGTACATTCATGATCGATCTCCATTTGTGGGACTCTTATGATAATACATGGGTATTGGATCTGGTAGTGCTTATCATATATGCAATTAGCTTGAGGAGTTCTCAGCAAGGCCTAGGGAGACTACTGAGAGAGGCAGATGGACCTCAAGATGGGTAATGGAGCAAAGTTGCTGTATTAGCTGTTGGCGAGGATAACCCTACATCCGGCCTAGTGGAGCTTTTATTGCATTAGATGCATGTTATTTTTGTTCCTTCTATTATCAAAAACATTATCTCCATTTCATGTTTAACAGTTAGTAGATATAAATTTGTTTTTTGAGAACAATGGTTGTTCGATATTATTAGATGATAAGATCATCATGAAAGAACATTGCATAATGGTTTATTTATGTTAGACACCACTCCACATATCATGAATGTAAATATGTCCAAAAGGAAACGAGATGAGTTGAATAAGTGCATACACATGGCATTGTAGGCTAGGTCACATCCATGAAAAGAAGGATTCAAAAGTTGCTAAATGATGGATATCTAGATCCATTCGACTATGTGTCATATACAACTTGTGAGCCTTGCATTAAATGGAAAAAAACCAAATCTCCATTTAGTAGAATGGAGAGAGCCAATGAGTTGTTGGAACTCATACATAGTGATGTATGTGGACCCATGTCAACTCATGCCATTGGAGGTTACTCCTACTTCATTACATTTCTTGATGATTTCTCAAGGTATGGATATGTGTACTTAATGAAGTACAAGTTCGAGGCCTTTGAAAATTGAGAGAGTATAAGAATGAGGTGGAGAACCCGGACTGGAAAAAGTATCAAAACTCTTGATTCGATCGAGGAGGTGAATACTTAAATACGAGTTTACTCAGTTCCTCAAGGACCATGGGATATTATCCCAATGGACACCTCCTTATACACCTCAGCTCAATGGTGTCTCGAAAAGAGAAATCGTATATTATTAGATATGGTACGGTCCATGATGAGTTTTCTGACCTACCCATCTCATTAAAGGGGATATGCCTAGAAACCAGTAGACTTCTGAGCAGAGTTCCAACTAAGTCAGTGTAGTGTCTACACTATATGAGATATGGAAAGGGAAGAAGCCCGATCCTAAGGTTGTTAAGATCACGGGGCTGCCCCCATGTTAGAAGACACAACCCCGATAAGTTAGAATCAAGGACAGAAAGGATGCAAATTTGTGGGATACCCCCAAGGAAACTTGTGGGTATTATTTCTATCATCTCGAGGACCAAAAGGTCTTTGTAGCTAAAGAGCAGTGTTCCTTGAGAAGGAACACATTCTTGACGGACAAGTGGGAGAATGATAGAATTGAGCGAGGTTGGAGAACCAAGCTCAAGCACCACTCTCTGACTAGTCTGCTTCGGTATCTAATACACAAGTATCTACTTTTTCGCAGGTCTGATAGAGTATCCCATCCTCCCGAGATATGTGGGACATATTAGAGCAGAGGATGTAGAGGATATTGATCCTCGGACCTACGAGGAGGCTATTATGAGTATAGACTTCGGAAGTGGAAAGAAGCCATGAATTCTCGAGATGGATTCTATGTACTCCAATAAGGTTTGGAACCTAGTTGATGCTTGGAAGGTATTGTACCCATGGGTTTGCAAGTGGATCTTTAAGAAAAAGATCGAGTAGATGGAAAGGTAGAGACCTATAAAGCAAGGCTAGTGGCTAAGGGTATCGTCAAAGGCAAGGTGTTGACTACGACGAAAACTTTCTCACCCAGTAGCAATGCTAAAATCCATCAAATTCTATTGGCTATTGCAGCACACTATGATTATGAGATCTGTCGAGATAGATGTGAAAACTGCATTCCTCAACGGGAACCTCGAGGAGGAGGTGTATATGATGCAACTGAGGGATTCGTGTCCAAGAACTGCCCGGATAAGGTGTGTAGGTTGCTTAGATCCATTTATGGACTAAAGCAAGCTTCAGAAAGTTGAACATAAGATTTGATGAGGCAATCAAATCTTATGACTTAGTTAAAACGAAGATGAGCCTTCTCAGTATCTGAAAGGTAAGGGGGAGCCATCACCTTTTTTTGGTGTTATATGTGGATGACATCCTCATCATTGGAAATGACATAGGAATGCTATCCACAAGAAAGGCTTGGTTATCTAGACACTTCTCCATGAAGGACTTAGGGGAAGCATCTTATATCTTGGGGATTAGAATCTATAGAGATAGATCCAAGAGGATGCTTGGCTTGTCCCAATCAGTACATAGAAACTATTGTTAAAAGGTTTGGCATGGAAAATTCCAAGAGAGGTCTCATACTGGATGAGACATGGGATATCGCTTTCTACGAATATGTCCCCAAAGACTCCGAAAAAGGGCGAGAACATA
The DNA here is from genome assembly GCA_900464855.2 of Musa schizocarpa. NCBI lineage: Eukaryota > Viridiplantae > Streptophyta > Magnoliopsida > Zingiberales > Musaceae > Musa > Musa schizocarpa. The sequence goes on along the minus strand of LS990922.1, from coordinate 29,018,955 downwards.
GATATGATACCTTATGCCTCAATGAATAGGGTCTATCATGTATGCCATGCTATGTATTAGGGTCGATATAGCGCATGCTTTCCGGATGTCACGGCAGGTGTCCCAGTAGGATCCGTGCTTGAGAACTGAAAGCGATAAAGTGTATCCTTAAGTACTTGAGAAGGACTAAGGATCTTTCACTAGTATATGGAGGTAATAGCCTTAAGGTTGAAGGCTTCTGACACTCAAGTTTTTTCATCTTATGTCGATGATAGCAAGTCAATTCGAGGTATGTGTACACCTTGAATGGAGGAGCAGCAGTCTTTGAAGAGTTCCAAGCAAGATACCATCACACTTTCCACCACGAGGCGGAGAATACATTGCTGCATCGATGCAAAGCAAAGAGAGGGAGTCTGGGTGAAGAAGTTCATCACAGATTTGGGAGTCGATACTAGAATGGCGACAAGTCGACTTCCTTATATTGGACAACTATGGGGTGATTACTCAAATAAGGGAACCCGGGTCTCATCAGAAGTGTTCCGAGGAGGTTCCAAAGCTTATAAGAGAGATCAGAACCCGAGGAGATGTAGCAAAGGGAAAGAGTTCCATCCAAGATAACATTGCATCCACCGACAAAGCCGTTGTCTCATTTTGTCTTTGAGCGTCTGTGGGTCCTGATGGGGATCGAACACATAGGTGATTGGCTTTTAGGTCAAGTGGGAGATTGCTAGTCATAGGTGCCCGACAAGCCAATCACGTGAGAGAGACGGCACGCAGACTTGATACAGAATCTTTTTGCTTATTATATTTTTGGCGTATATCACTTTATAACTATTGCATAAATGCATATATATATTGTGATGTCCTTGGATTTGTGCAATGGAAACGGATCGTGATGAGATCACGATAATGAGATCGATTCACCTTTAAACACATATCCTAAATAATCCCCGTCATAGATTACTCGAGAGGGACATCGTGATAACCGGATAGACGGTGTCTTTGTATACCATCCATATGATGGATGCAAATGGTCTCATAGTTTGCTTTGTAGGGACACTAGGGATACAAAGATGCAGTGCTCATTGGAGAATGAGTTCACGCGATTGATCCGCTTACGAATCTTTGGATGGTTGATGATGCCTTATTGTCGGGCAAAATATTCCGTAGTCCTAGTGGTGGTATCCGTCCTTAGACTTGAGACACCAAGGATGTCCTATATGAGTGCTCCACTTTTTGATACCGAACTTATAGGTTTGGCTGTCCCCTGATCTAGTACAAACCGTCATTGGGAGTGGTAGTCGACCTTCGAGGGCTATTGAGTGTCGGCCAGAGGATCATCCACTCGGCGTCATGAGAGGAATATCCCATGTGTTCTTGCTCGCACAAATCCCCGGCCGGGTCATTCGGGTTGAGAGAGAAAGAGTTCTCCGGAAGAATCCCGACAGAGCGAGACTTCGAGTAGAAACCGTATGGGTCCTACAACAACACCATGCTTGATATACAGTCTACGGGATATTAGATAGATGAGGGACTATAGGTACATGGTAACGAGGACAGACAGTCCAATGGATTGATTCACCATGTCGCCCTGGGACTATGGTGTTGTGGCCTAGTACGTCCGTAGTCGATGGTCAGAGTGAATTATTACAGAGATAATAATTCACTGAAGTTAGAAGGAGTTCTCGGCGAGGTATGACTCACGGCCAGCTCGATATTGGGCCTAGAGGGTCACACACATATGGTAGGCATTACGATGAGTAGAGGTTCGGATATGAGATATCCGACGGAGCCCTTGTCTTATTGGATGCAGATCCAATACCCACTAGGGAAGGACTCATTAGGGTTTGACATGGGATCTCTATAAATAGGAGGGATTCACAGCCTCATAGGCTAGAGTCTTTTGCTTGCCTTTCCTATTCTCCTCTCCCTCTCCACCTCAGAGGCCTGGAGTTTTTGAGGAGGGTCGTCAAACCCTGGCCTGGTGGATCACTGCCAGAGAGGGAGGACGCTTGACCTCCTTCACCCTCTCCTAAGGATCTACAAGGAAATAGGGATATAAGATCTCCCTAGGTAACACAATCTCTATACGCAGTTTTGTGTTTTGCGGATTTTTACGCACCAATCTTCGCACGACGACGAACATCTTTTTGGGAATCGGGGATTTTTGTTTTCTTGTTCTTCCGCTGCGCATATGATGTCGCCCCCCCATGATTTCCCAACAAGAAGCACCCTCTCTATATTTTAGGTTCACAAGTTTTCTGATCAAAAAAGCTTTATTGCTAGCTGTTTTTCTTTCATAGAGACTTTCCAACTTTTTTCAAAGAGAATATGCAGAAATTTCAAAAGAAACATGGTGAAAGACACTATCATGAAGCCACTGTCGAATAAACCCAATTGTTTTTTGATCTAACCTCTTGCACTCATCATCTATTATAGTTATGGGTTTTGCACTATCCCCCTACAAAGGTCCATACAAATCTTTGCAATACAAGAGATCTTCCATTCTTGGTTTCCATATCATCCAATTGTTTACATTTAAACTAATCATGCGAGAAACATTATTGGCTTCCATGTTCAAATACAAAATTTAAATCACCAAAACCCCTTGCTATGATACCAGTTGATGGGGATATAAACAAAAATAACCTTTGTATATGAACAAATACTAGAAGATCATAATACGCAGCAGAATTAAATGGAACCATAATCAAATAGAACACCAAGATATACGTGGAAAACCCCTTCAATGTGAAGGGTAAAAACCACGGGGCAAACTAGAGATAATCCACTATGAGAATAATGAATATACAAATCTGAATCTCTTGCCCTAAACCCTAGCAATAATCACAAGAGAATAACTAGGATACAAGGATCACATCACTGCCTACAATATCTAAAACCTCCCCAAGTAATCACAGCAAAAGTCTACTGTAGATTTGATCTAACTTGAGATGAGAACACTGCTAGATGATTGAGAACAACCTCTCTGCATTGTCCTTGTCTTCTTCCCTTTCTTTCTCTTCCTTTTCTACCTTGTTTTCTTCCTTTTCTTTGGAATCCCGTGGCTATTTTCTTCTCCCATGTTGCTGCCCTATTTATGCCTTTTTTTGCCTCCAAAACACAGCCACCACACCCCCCCTAATGTTAATTAGGGTTAGGTTAAGATGGGGTGAGCTGTGGGCTGCCCAAGCCCGCTGTGGGCTGAATTTGTGGGCTGTCAGCCCAACAGCACCAAGGATATCGGAGTTGCAGAGTCAACTAGCCGATTGGGCAATAGGCCGCAAGAGAGGACGATGCGCCGAAGAATTGTATGAAACATTGAGGGACCAATGACTTGCTGGACAACTTGATTGCTTAGAAGTAATTGTAGATCGAAGTTTTGCTTTACTTATGTAGGATTAACTACGATAGCTTGAAGACATAAAACAAGTCTACCAGAGTCAAGTTTGATGGGTGTTTGAGAGTCCGCCGAGAGTCCGAAGATTCGTCGGAGATGTTGCTGGAACCAACCGAGAAGAAAACGAGGACTTGTCAGAGTTTTTGGAAGTCCGCCGAAGAGATCGTCGGAGGTTCATAGAGATTATCGAGAAGGCTCGGCTACTCGCTGAACTCGCCACAAGATCGGGAGCCTGTTGGGAGTCCGTTGAAAGAAATCCGAGGGTGTATCGGAAGTCCGTCGGAAGATCGTCGGAAAGCTCGTCGGAAGGAGACTCGACATTTGCCGGTTGAAAACTTGCTTAAGACTATGTTTTCAGTTGCATAGTTTGCATGTAATTAGGGTTAGGATTAAGGGATAATCCTTTATCGTGGTTAGGGGCCAACTAGGCCCGATATTACCTAGTTTGGGCCAGATTTGAAGCCCATCTAATGACCTATAGGACACAGCGGTGGAACCATCGGACTAGGTGGTGGCACCGCCCAGAACCCGAGGATCGGGTGGTGGTACTACCGGACTGGGCGATGGCACCACCCAGCACCCGAGAGGTCCAACGATGGCACCGTTGGACTTGGCGGTGGCACCGCCAATTAATGGTCAATATGATATTGGTAGGCAATGGCACCGCCAACTTCGGGAACCTAAGAGAATTCAAATTTGGAGCTCAAATTTGAATCCACTTGGGATCTATAAATACCTCTCAATTCTTAGCAGAGAACACAACCTTTGAGAAGTTAGAGATTGAGATAAAGTCTTAGCAAAGTCTTTAGCAAGTCTTGTTTTCAATAGCTGAAGTGTTCACCTCCCTTTTTCTCTTTGAAAATCTATAAGAGTGTGAACCGCTTATAAAAGGTTGTAAGAGGAGTATTTGTCCTTCCCCTTTAAGTGTGTTCTTTGAATGTGTAAGTGTTTACCTTTCTTAAATCGTTATTTACATAGTAGCAAGGTTTCGGTTTTTATCTTCTCACTTTACTCGAGCTACTTTCACGAAGTCATTCATTATCGAATCGAAATCTCTACGCATTTACGAAATCATTTTCAAACTTACGAGTTTTAATCCACTGCACTAATTCACCCCCCCTCTTAGTGCCGCTCCGATCCTAATAAGATGAACTCTTACATAAAAATTACATGTCATTGGGTTGACAATGATTGGAACATACAAAAGAGACTAGTTATCTTTAGAGTTTTTGATAAATGATATTGCTAATAATATTTTTAAAATAATAAAAACTACTCTAGATAAGTATAGTTTGGTTTCTAAAATTTTTTAATTTATTTTGATAATGCGTATGCAAATATTGTATCTAGTCCTTGTTAATTTTTAATTTATTTTGATAATGCGTTTGCAAACTACTCTGGACCATACAAACTTGTTAATTTTTCATGTTAGATGTATTTGTCATATTTTAAATTTATGTATACAAGAAAGACTTACATCTCTTGATATTTTTCTTTATTCCATTAAGCAGGTAATTTTATTTTTATGAATTCATCCACAAGTAATAAAAGAGGAGGCAGTATTTTATAAATTAAATGACAAAAGACATAAAAGATTTCTCAAGAATTTTTCTACCTTATGAAATTCAACTTATGAATCGCTTAATGAGAGTTTTAAATATAAATAATAATTATATACTTTTATTACAAATAATGCAAAACAAATCAATTTATATCCTAATATTAGAATGCTTGTAAAAAAATAAATATTTTAATGATTCTACTTATACATTATTTGGTATTTATTATCCTATAGCCCATTTATTTTTAATTGAATATATTAATATTATTGATATATTAGAAGAATATGAAATTGATAATAAGTTGAATTAGCTATCATGGCAATTGAATCTTTTTGAGGTGCTAAGGAGATGAATAAACTTACTATTTAAATTGATAAAACAAGTAAATTTATATCCTCAATATTGAAATATTTGTTAAAATTTTTAATGATGCTACTTATACATTATTTGATATTTATTATCCTATAGCTCATTTATTTTTAATTAAATATATTAATATTTTAGATGCATTATAAGAATATGATAATGATAATGAGTTGAATACAACTATATTAATATTACTATCTATAATTGAGCTATTGGTGTAAACATTTCTTCATAGTCAATTTCATATTATTGTATCTCTCAATCTCTCCTTGTGTATTTCATTTTATTTTTAAAATTCACTTAACATTGATTGTTTGATAGTATTTAGGAAGTATAGTGAGCTCATATATATCATTTTTATTAATAGCATGTATTTCTTCTATCATAGCTTGTAATTATTTTTATTTTTTTTTCAAGCTTTTTCTAATGTTAATGGATAATAGCCTATAAAAAGATAAAATTAAGAAAGCTGATTATTGTTAGTATCAATCCTTTGAGTTATATTATATAGTTTCTAAATTATTATTATATTTTTTATAATAAGACTTGTTAAGTCATATGAACTAGCTACTTTAGGTGATGATTTAAGCAAAGGCTTTTTAGTACTTATAGTATATCATCTTCTTTTGAAATTGTAGTTTGCATATGCTACTTGATATTTTTTTAATTCCAAATCTATTATTCATTAAATTCAGCATCTCTTAACATCATAATTTTATTTATGATAGGATTGTAAAATTTATAACCACTAGAATTCTCAACATAACATAACCTAACAGAGTTCATTTGTCACTTTCGTCTTCAAATTTTATTCTCCTTTCTTTTGATATATTGGCAAATACAATACTTCCAAAATTCTCAAATGATCGACTCTTGACTTTTGTAAGCTTTATACTTAATCCTATGTAATTTTGCCAATTTACTTTATCGGAAACCTATTAAGCAAATAGATTAATAGCATCTTCTCAAAATTCTTTAGAAATTTTTCTTTCCTTAAACATTCATTGAATCATTTTAAAGATAGGCCTATTCTTTCTTTTAGAACATTATTTTGTTAGGGTGTATATAACATAAAAATTTATGTATAATTTTATTATCTCTATAAGAAAATTTAAATTCATTATTATCTCTTAAGCATTTTATCTTATGGCTACATTAATTTTCAACCAAGTTCTTGAATTTATTTAAAACTTCTCTCTTTTCTTTTAATATGTAAACCAAGTTTTGTCACTATCATGATTAGTAAATGTAAGAAAATATATACATACTTCCAACAAGTATATTATACTTTTCATGATACACACCCCAACAAATATTTGAGTGCACTAGATCATGTCATTTTGTTCAAATCAATTAAAAAAGCATCCTTCTTGGTTGCCTATAACGCACATTTCATAAAATTTGTTGGGCGATTAATTCTTCGCAACATTGTCACCATTTATACTTTTTAGGAAATATTAATGCTTCAAAATTTAAATGATCATATCTAAGATACTATAGTGCATAATTATTTCTTAAAATAATTTGATTGATCAATGCATAAATATAGAGAAAACATTATGTTTTTAGTCATTTTCACATATGAAATTAGTATTTTATGCTTGTCACAAATTGAATAGTCATGTCTTTCATTCCTATATCATAATCTTTTCTGAACAATTGATTCAAACTTAATATATTATTTTTCACATTTGGAACAAAATAAATATTTAAAAATACATGATTCCTTGTCACTACTATGTTTGCACCACCAAATGCTCTTTGAAGCATTTTCTAAGTCTCTTTTGATATCTTTATTAGATCAACGATCTCAAACATTATGAACAAAGCTTTCTTTCTCATTCTTAATTTGATATTTGAGTTGGTTTTTTATTTCTTTATTCAGTTTTTCTTTTTCTGGATTGGATTTAGTTCAACAAATTCATGTTTTATTGAAACTAAAGCATATCTAGGGATTTATGATTGAAAGGTCTTTGAGAAGAAGGCCATGGTTTAACTTAGGCTCTAATACCAAATATTGAATGGATACGGAGATTAAGAGAGCTAAAGAATTCTATGGACAAGATAAAGTGTTTTCTTTTGACTCTCAAAGTATCTTTACGGTTTAAACTTTATGGCTCTTATGGCATAATGCATAGAGTTTATACAATCCGCATGGATATATCATATTCCCAATATTAATTATTCTAAAAAATATAAAATTCTTCGCTAAGACTATAGGAGAACAAAAAGACCTAGACTGATTATGAATCAGAGTTAGTAATGTTATGATTATAATACCTATATTAATATAAGAGTTAGTAATGTTGAATCTTGGAGTTTGATGATAAAATCAATCGATGAGTTTACGATATAATTTATGTTTTGAGTAAAGCAGAACTAATTTCAATTAGAAAAGATAAATCGATTAAAGTAGAAAGAATCAAACATTGAGCTAGAGTGAACATGTCATAAGATTGGATGTCGACCGAAGAATGGGATGAAATGCCGGCAAAAGGACTTCTCATTTAGGACCATAGAAACCCAAATAAAAAAGGCTCATGTTATTTGCAAAATTTTAAAAGGCAACAATAGACACATTGAAAACTAAAGTACGATCGTCCAACTTCTCATTTAGGATTTAGTTGCAACACAAAAGCCAAAGAATATCATGAAAATTTAAATTGCTAAGAAAGATTCAAAGAGCATTTCTATACAGGACCACAATATTGGTGTAAATGGTAAAAAAGAGCAAGGAGACCTTATTAGGATCAAGAGCGCACTAAGAGGGGGGGAATTACTGCAGCGAAAAACTTATGCGATTTCAGAAAATATTTTGTACATTTTAAGAAAATTGATTTGGAAAGATAATTACTTTAAAACGTAAGAGAACGTAAGTATAGTGAAAGCAAGATGAGGAGAAGAAGTTGATTTGCAGTTAAGGAAGATTGCTCAAAACGAAATGCAAACTAGATTTAGAGTGGTTTGGTCAATCGTGACCTACATCCACTTTCGGCTTCTTCCTCCGATGAGGTCACCGGCATCCACTAGAGGCCTTCCTTCAATGGGCGAAGGCCAACTACCTTTTACAGCTTTTCTCCTTTTGCTAGGTTTCAGAGACAACCCTTACAAGTTTCACTCCTCTCTTGAATGATCTCAACACTTAGAAAGGGAGGAGGAGAACTCTAGCACTTTTATAACTCTTTAACACTTCAAAGACTTAAGAATATATCAAGATTTCGGTGCCCTTTCAGGCAGAAAAGGGTGGGGTATTTATAGACCCCAATGGAATACAAAAATGGAGCCAAGAAGTGTCTCATCCCATATTTTCGAGGTCCTAGTGGTACCAACGCCATTATTGGGTGATACTACCACCTGACATCTACCACTGGATGGTACTACTACTTGACAGAGCTCGAAGACCGAGCTCTAGCAGTACCATTGCCTGACAGGGGCGATACCACCATTGGCAGTAATAATTATCGGCGGTACCATTATTGGCAGTAATAACTACCAGCGGTACTACCACTTGATAGGGACGGTACCACCGCCCAAAATTCCTGGGAGACCAAGTCTCCTAGGCGGTACCACTGCCAGCTTTGGTGGTGCCACCATCAGTCGAAAATTCTAGGTTTTGGTTGGGCCTTGAATCCGGCCCAAACCAGCCCATCTTAGGGCCTAGTTGGCCCCTAATTAAGTTAGTGGGATTACCTCCCAATCCTAACTTAATTTATACTCAACTATGACAACTAAGATATGATTACTGCAATTTATGTTTCGGTGCATCAATCGCACTTCCGGCGAGCTTCCGGTGTACTTCCGATGAACATCCGACGAACTCTCGGCAATGCTCCAACGGACTCCCAGTAAGCTCCTGGACTTTGTGATGATCTTCTTGGCGAGTTTCAATGAGCTTCTATGGAAAGCTTATGGACTTCTTGGTTAGTTTCCGTAGAACTTCCAATGAACTATCACAGACTTAGCTGGTTTTGCCTAAGTCATGCTGCACCCTTGTGTGTCCGTCCGCAAAGGTCAGCCTCCTTGAAGCCTCCCATGGTCCCTTAGAACCCACAAAAGAGAAAACGGGTTAGAGAAAATGCCCCACTCGGGATCCACAAGCAAACATTCCAAGAAACAATTTATAGACAATGCAAATTATAAATAAACTTTACAAGCTCTGAATAGTTAACAACAAAGGGTCAAAATGGTCCACTACAGACCGAGAATCTCTCACAAGTGTCCATATGACACAACCTTTATTTACAAGCCTAAAGTGACCACCAAACCCAACTAAAATGGGACTATTAAGCCTTCGGTTGTCGCTCTACATGCTAAGCAAAGAATAAACATACCAAAAGACACGGACATACATAAGCATTACATCGAACATCTTATTTAGAAGTTTGTCCGTGACATTCTCCCCCACTTATTCCTTCGATGTCCTCGTCGAAGCCTTTGCCGACACTGCAACTCTTCACCTTTGTTGAGTCTTTAATCTTCTGCTCCAACTGCAATGCGTCTCCTGGCTCCCAACTGCTCTCCGCTGCTATTTTTTAAGTAGTCGAACCTTTGATCCACTATGCTGCTTCAACTCACCAATGACTCTTGACTCTGGTATGGGGTTGGCTGAGTTGTGTTGATCCTTGTTGATTCCTACGAATCCTCCAAATGAAGGAAAATATCATCCTTACTATGCGTCAGTCTCTCAAATGCCTCATACTGCTTGAACTGGGTGGATGCTTGTTGGAGCTTTAACGAGCATCGCCTCGCAAACTTTCAAAGCTTTTGATCCTTTACTCCATAAAATTTGCTCATCGACTCTTCTTTCACTTTTTGTCACTTCCAAGTAGATTCGCATCACTTCCGCTTTCGATTGACATTCTATTGGAAAATGAGGTGGATCCTCTATTCTCAGTAAGACTGATCACCAATGGTGAGGATTTGACAACTATTGTCTTCTAATATCTTCGAAAGGTCTTTGAACCTGTGCAGAGCTCCTCTGCTGGATAGATAAGAGAATTAGGGTACTCGGTTTCGCCCATTCTCTTAAGGGTTGAGAAGGCAAAGGTTACTTGACTTCGCGCGCCTCCTCGAGGTTGTACTCCATGCATCGAGCTAGTTACTGGCCTTCGCCTGCTCTTTGCTCACACTTCTGAAGCACTTGAAGTGTTTGTACTCTTTGCGTTGAGTTAGTTATTGTGATTCACCTTCTAAATGCCATCGAACTTCTGGAATGCAGGAAGTTTTCACCCTAACTTGGAGTAATTCTCTAATAGATTTGGTCGCCTCTGGGATTGTACCGTCTTCACCCTACTGCCGACTCTACTGAGTAGCAAAGGTACAGCACCACGTACTGCCTGCTTCGTTCCTTGGTCGTGCACTCTTGCATGACCCGAAGTCCTTCACTTTCGGCTATCTTGATGAGAAGCTCGTTAACACAGGTCTTACGAAGTTTCTTAGCCTCTACCCTTTAGCCTTGTCTCGGTACTTGGAGTTTGCCTCTACATGCTCCACCTCCTTAGCCCCTTTCACGACCAAGCTTTCTCCCTCCATGAGAGCAAGGGATCAATGATTTTCATGGAAGTCCCGCCTCTACGGTACCATGGCGCTACCATGCCCATGGCCCTATTATTCGTCGCCTCGCATCTGCATCCCTTTTCTTCACGATCAGTAGATATCTCTGTGGCACTCCTCCGAGTCCACCTTTATTCTAACTGATGCTTGATTTTGGGTAGCTAAGTCCCTCTGGACTTATCGTTGCTTCCTCGCCTCTTTCGACCCTCTACTTCAACACCTTTGTGTTTTCCAAGCAACTCTCTTTTGGTCGACGGAAAGACATATTGCAACTCCCATGCATGGCCTCTGCCATCATGTTGTATGGTTTGCACCGATTCTGTTTTCCTTAGCTTCCTTGGTAGCTATGTTCGCTTACTCGACCTTGTCCTTTGACTTGTCGGGCTCCCTTAAGCGAATATGAGCTCTAGAGCAGTCCAACTCTCTGTTAGGATCAACTGTGTTCGTACGACAAGAGCAATTTCAGTAGAAAAGCCGATTCATAAATTACTTTAACTTGAGATCAGGTAAGAAGCAGTTAAAACAAATCTATAAAGGTAGTTTGCAGTTATGATGGAAATCGGAATGTAAGCGCAAACTGAAATACGATGTTCGTACGAGAAAAGTGATTTACGTTTAAACATCGATTCAGAAAATACTGAGCTTGGAAACGTAATCGTAAAAGCGCAGAAGGTAGTAAGCTATGAAGGAGGTTTGCAATAAGGATAATCAGCTCAAAGTAAATGCAAACCAGAGAAGATGGGAGTTTACAGTGGTTCGGTCAATCGTAACCTACATCCACTCCTTCGATTCCTCTTTCGTCGAGGCCACCGGCATCCACTAACGATCTTCCTTTACTAGGCGAAGATCAACCTCCTTCTTACACCCCTCTTCTCCTTTTACTGGGTTTAGGAGACAACCCTTACAAGCACTCACTCTTCTCTCTTAAACAGAATTTTAACACTTAAAGCTAGAGGAGGGAAATTCTAGAGATTGCAGCAATGTTTTCTCTCTTTTAATCTCTCTATGCTTGTGTATTTTACCCAGGGATTGGAGGGGTATTTATAGGCTCCAAACCAGTTTGAATTTGAAGCTCAAATCTCATCATCTCCTAATTTTTGGGTGCAAGCGGTTGCACTGCCGATGGAGGCAGTTACACCGGCTGATTGAAGCGATTGCACCACCTAGCGTAGAGCTTCGGAGAATGAGCCTCTGGCGGTGCCACCGCTTGTCAAGGGCGGTTGCACAGCTTGGCAGAGCAGAAGACCGAACTAAAAGGCACTCAAAGTCGAGCGGTTACCGCGCTGTCGAGCTTCGGAGTTTTGACCGAGCGTCAGCACCCACTGTTGACTAGGGCGGTTGCATCGCCCTGCCGGGCTTCGAGACTGAGCCACGGGTGGTGCCACCGCCGACCCAGCGGTGCCACCTCTGGCGAAAGATCACGGGTCCAATGGGTTGATCCATTCGGTCCAATTTGATTCTTTCAAGGGCCCAATTGCCCCTAGATTAAGTTAATGGGATCACCTCCCAATTCTAACTTAATCATCATGCTAACTACGACAATTCTTAAGACTTTTACTATAGCTTGCTCTGGTGCGTCAATTGCTTCTTCCGATGAGCTTCCAGCGAACTTCCGGCGAACATCCGACGGTCCTCCGACGATGCTCTTACAGACTTCCGGTAAACTCCTGGACTTGCGACGATCCACTTGGCGAGTTATGACGAGCTTCTTTTGGCAAGCTTCTGGACTTCTCGGATTTGTTCCCGCAGAACCTCCGACGACTGTCTGGACTTCCATCAAGCTCTCAAACTCCCAACATGATCATAGTCTTGACTCCGGCATAACTCCTATTGCATGTCTTACTTTCATCGTAGTTAATCCTGCACACTTAAAACAAAACTTCGATCGAGACAATTAATCCTAAGCAATTAATCAAGTTGTCCGGCATGTCATTGGTCCCTCGACGCTTCGTCCGATTCTTCGGCGTATCGTCCTCTGCTGCGGCCTATTGCCCAATCGGCCAAGTGACTCCGCAACTCCGATATCCTTGGCACAATACTCGCTCTTCTTGGCCCAATGCTCGAGTCCACGGCCCGAAGCCTTCTGTCGATACGTCGACCGATCCATCGACCCGACGTCCAATCTTCTGACATGTTTCTTCGGCACAACATGATTTTTCCTGCTTTAATTGTCTCATCATGATCGAAGCATCTTGCGTTACTTAAAACACATATTAAAACATAAACACATATCAAGTGGTTTCATCATCAAAATACGAGATTCAACACTCTCCAGCTTCTTCGATCATACCTCTGTATGATCAAGTCCCTCCCATGGGACTCACTAGTACTTGCATTCGAACTTTTCCCTTGGTGGAACACAGCCCCCATATGCTGATGACCAAGGCTTTTTTTCGATGCAAAATTCGATTCACACATGAAAGACCCACCTCTGCGATACCATGGCCTTCACTCCTTGAATCCATAGCCCTTCTTGTCGTCGTGTTGTTCACCAAAGTGGAGCTTCCAGTAGCTCTCGATCATACCTCCGTATGATCTAGTCCCTCATGGGACTATGTCGTGTGCATCGCATTGCCACGAACTGTTCCACCATGATCCGCTGCACCATGTCCCCTCTTGGTGACATCTCTATTGCATTCTGATCCTCGTGGGATGAACTTGAATTATGATCCCTCCATGTGTGGCCTTTGCCAATACTTCGCAGGGTCTCTTCCACCTTCAATTTTGTTCGCTCCTTTGGCAATCGACCTTCATCCACCCACTCTTGGGTCACACTTAGATGAAGTACCACTCTAGGACAGTCCGTCGCCTAGTAGCTCCCGAAGTCCCCTGACTTCACTACAATTAGTGCACCATTGTCTGGATCCTGGGCCTCTGCCCCTACCAGCATAATTTTTGCTGTGCACCTCCTTCATGGAAACTTGAATGGCAACACTGTGGCATATTCTTCAAGAGTACCCACCTCCGTGTCCTCTTGCCCCATGCCAAGGCCTTCTAAACCCAACTTCGCCTCCACAACTTGAGTCGCCTTAGTTTCTCCATCAAATACTTTTCCGAGATAAGGTGCATGTGCCCAAAAGCTCCCTTCGTCTTTGGCACCATGCAAGATGAGTCTGCTCCGACAGAATGAAGGACCCATGGAACAACATGATCCTGCTCTTGCCTCTACAAGAGTTCATGTCCTTGACCTCTGTCCAAGGAAAGTACTGTACCTCCGCTCCATGTTCTATCTTCTATGCTGGCTCCCTTCATGAGGCTTAGGTACTTCACCAAGTTACACCCAAGTTGCTCCGCTCCTCATTTTTGCATTGAGTTGATGGTGGCCCTCGTGCCCACCATTCCACGGGTCAGCCCTCCCTTGAGTCCGATCTCCATATCGACTCCAAGTGTGCCTTCATTTGTGTTGCTTTGGGTTGCTCCCCCACTTGATCTCGCAATGCATCCACCAATACATTCTCTCGAGCAAGATCATGCGACGATTCCTCGCCGCTTGCTCAGTCCATTGAGCTTCGTGGAGTTGTTGTTTGTTGAGGTACTCCTCCTCAACATGTGAGATCCGTCCCACATGATTCTCCCTCTAGAGAGCCGAGACTTATCCCTCCTGGATAACTGTCCCATTGGAGCAACATCTCTCTTCATTTCGGAGACCACCATCCCCTTGGACTACTCCAATTTACTGAACAAACTATGCATTATTCTGCCTCCTGCAAACGCACTTGTTAGATTGCAACTTCACGTCAATACATCCCTCGCTGCACCACTCAAGGCCTAGTAATATGCTGAATTTGTTGCACACTTCAACCTCCTACGGACGTATCCTTCACATGCCGAAGAGAAAGTTTTAATGCTCCATGGTGCCGAGTTCGGTCGCCTTAGGATGGCTGTGAACATTCCATCGTCTGCATACAAGCCCATGTATGAGTACCGAATTCTTTGAGTTAGAAATTTCCCTCACCTCTGTGAGCTTTGCACAACTCTTACGGTCGCTGAGCAACTCATTCCACCTTGCATGGTCTCATCCTTTACCAAGCGTCTCGCTTGCCTTGAGCACCATCAAGTATAGTTGTCAACATAGAGCCGTAGCTCAAACTCAACCATTCCAACCTTTGTGCGCTCCGCATTCTTCCAAGGTTGCCTGTTCTCGTGGTGCCTCTTGTGCGAAGGGTTGGCCATTCCTCTGAATGCCAATCTTAGATGTTCGCTCCTCCGAGCGACTCCTTTTCCCTACATCTCCATGCTCGTTTTTCCCCAAACGGTCGCGCGTGTGCTGACTGCCCTCAACTCAGCCCCGCTAGGTCCCCTACATTTGCATGCTAAGTGTTTTTATGAGTGCTTGTCCCACTCTGATACCATCTATCATGGACTTAGCTGGTTTTGCCTAAGTCATGCGGCACCCTTACGTGTCGGTCCGCAAAGGTCAGCCTCCCCGAAGCCTCCCATGATCCCTTAAGACCCACAAAAGAGAAAACGGGTTAGAGAAAATACCTCACTCGGGATCCACAAGCAAACATTCCAGGAAACACTTCATAGACAATGCAAATTACAAATAGACTTTACAAGTTCTGAACAGTTACACAACAAAGGGTCAAAATGGTCCATTATAGATCGAGAATCTCTCACAAGTGTCCACATGACACAACCTTTATTTACAAGCCTAAAGCGACCACCAAACCCAACTAAAATAGGACTATTAAGCCTTCGGTTATCCCTCTACATGCTAGGCAAAGAATGAACATACCAAAAGACACGGATATATATAAGCATTATATCGAACATCTTGTTTAGAAGTTTATCCGTGACAGAACGTCCGAACTTTCGATGAACTCTCGAACTCCCAACGTGATCTCGATCTTGACTCTGACGTAACACCTGATGTCAAGGCTTGACATCCATTTTCAAGTCGTAAAATTATAAGTTAAGCTCTAGATATCTTATCATAATGAAAAAAAGTTAACATGCAAACACTTCAAGTGTAAAATTGCATACATTTATAATTAATTTATCACATTTTGGTTTTTTTTCTCCCCCTTTGTCATCAACAAAAAGGAGAACGATTCAACAATAAATGCAAGTATAGTAAAAATTCATGTCATATTTCAAATTATAAAGAAATTCATACAAATCATATTTGAAGCATTCATTCAAAAGTTCTCCTATTAAAGGTTATAAATATTTAACGAGATGGCTTCCATCATCTTCTCCCTCTTTATTTTTCATTAAAACTTCGTATGAAGAAGGAAAGTAAGGAAGAAAAACCATTGAGAACCAACTTTGAATAAAGTTAACGATAAAAGAGTTTCATTAAATCATGCTTCATTTTTTACCAAGATCAAGATATTTATGTGAAATTAAATCCTTGCAAGTGTTTATCAAAAAAAAATTCTTCCTTCATTAAGAAAGAATTCATGTGAAAGAATTATCATATCAAATCCATTTCTCAATTAAAAATTCACAAGAGATAAATCCATGAGAGATGTATTTGTCAATGATTTCTATGTATCAAAAATTATAAAATAAACTTGATATGACATAGACTTATGAAAGCTCTATTCAAGAAATACATTAAGTGAAAGATAGTCCGGAAAGAAAATATACATCAAATTTATGCATTTATAAAGTGTTTTGTCATAGCTTTTCATCACTACTTACATAAGGCAAAATTATTAGTGCTTTGTAGTACTCAAAGATTAAGAATCCGATGTATGATTAAAACTTCTTAATATTCAATCATAATCATGAAAGTAAACATGATATTGAGGCACACAATCTTATCATCATATAAAATTCGCATTATAAAATTATCAGCATAGAATTTAAATGAGTGATCAAAGAATCAGGAAAGTTCGAAAACGAAATTTAACAAATTCATGCATTCGGACATATTAACATTCCTAACTCTCTTCTAATAAAATCAAATTATTCTTCACTTAAAGGCTTTGTAAAAATATCGACTAATTGATATTTTGTATTAATAAACTCTAGGATTACATCATGATTAGTGACATGATCTCGTATAAAGTGATGTCTAATATCAATATGTTTTATTCTAGAGTGTTGAATGAGATTCTTTGTTAAACATATTACCCTTATATTATCACATTTTATGGGGATATTTTTAAGATGAATCTTATAATCCTCTAAAGTGTTTTTCTTCCACACAACTTATGCACAACATGCACTAGCTGCAATGTACTCTGCTTCAGTTGTAGATAGTGCAATCGAATTTTATTTCTTGGAAGTCCAAGAAACAAGTACGTGTCCTAAAAATTGATATGTTCCTGAAGTGTTTTTTTTATCTAATCTACATCCAACAAAATCCGCATTAGTATAAGCAATTAACTCAAAGTTTTCGGATTTTGGATACCATAATCATAGATTTGTGGTTCCTTTAAGATATCTAAGTATTCTCTGATATCTTAGGATTGGATTGAAACCTAGCACAAAATCCTATACTAAACATGATATCTGGTCTAGTTGCGGTGAGGTGAAGTAAACTTCCTATCATACCCCTATAAGCTTTTTAATCAAAGCTTTCTCCACTTTTATCAATTTCTAACTTAGTGGAGGTACTCATACGAAAGATACCATTACTTAGTCATTTGATTTGTAAGCCTAAAAAGAAGGTTAATTCTCCCATCAAACTCATTTCAAATTCAAGACTCATACTTTTAGCAAATGATTCACAAAGTGATTTATTCGTGGAACCGAAAATAATATCATCAACATAAATTTAAACAATAAGAAAATTATTTTCAAAATTTTTGATAAACAATATAGTATCGACCTTGCCTTTAGAGAAATTATTTTTAATAAAAAATGAACTAAGTCTCTCATACTAAGCCCTATTGAATCTCGGATTTTGATGATGAAGTCAATTGTCATTTAGTTATCTAATCCGTATGTTGAGATAAGTATGCAGGATTAACTACGATGGTAGTAAGACATACAGCAGATGTTAAATCGGAGTCAAGACCAAGATCACGTTGGGGGTTCCATAGTTCGTCGGAAGTCTGGACGGTCGTCGGAGGTTCTACGGGAACAATCAGAGAAGTCCAGGAGCTTGCCAAAGAAGCTTGTTGGAACTCGCCATAAGGATCGTCGCAAGTCCAGGAGTTTGCTGGGAGTCCACCGGAGCATCGGTAAGGGTTCGTCGGATGTTCACCGGAAGCTCGTTGAAAGAAGCGATTGACGCATCGGAACACGATCTGTAATATTGATATCTTAATTATCGTAGTTAGCACGTAGATTAAGTTAGGATCGAGAGGTGATCCCATTAACTTACTCTAGGAGCCAACTAGGCCCTTGGTAGACCCAAATTGGGCCGAATGGATCAGCCCATTCGGCGATGCCAGCGGTGGCACCACCTAGGAGACTCGGTCTCCTAGGAGTTCTAGGCGGTAGTACCGCCCCTGTCAGGTGGTGGTACCACCAGCAGTTATTACTACTAGTGGTGGTACTGCCCCTGTCAAGCGGTGGTACCGCCTGAGCTCGGTCTCCGAGCGATGTCAGGTGGTAGTACCACCCAGACTATTGTTACTCAAAGAAAAATAAGGACCATAGAAACCCAAATAAAAAAGGCTCATGTTATCTACAAAATTTTGAAAGCCAATAATAGACACATTGAAAACTAAAGGCGGCTAGTCATAGGTTATTTGAGAGGGACATCGAGATAACCAAACAGATTGGTGTACTATATACCTGTTCGTATGATAGAGGCGGTTGGTCTTATAGCTGCTTGTATAGGGACACAAGGGATACAATGCAAGTGCTAATTGGAGAATAAGTTCACTAATTGATCTGCTCATGGAATGCTAAATGGTTGATGATACCTTATTATCAAACAATGATTTCGTCATCCCAATGGTGTATATGATCCTTGACTTGAGACACCAATGATGCCCTATATGAGTACTCCACTCTTTAATATCGGACTGATAAATCTGGAAGTTCCAGATCAAGTACATCCAGTTATCGAAAGTGTTAACCAATCTTATGAGAGCTATTAAATATTGATAGAGGATCATCTGCTCTCGATATTATGAAAAGAATATCTCATGTGTTCTTGCTTAAACAAAACCCTAGCCAGGGTCATTCGGATTGAGAGAGAAAGAATTCTCCGGGAGAATTTGATTAGAGCGAGATTCGAGTAGAAACCGTATGGGCCTGATAACACTATGCCCAATATATGGTCTCTGAGATTTTAGATAGATGAGGGACTATAGGTATATGGTAACTGAGGATAGATAGGTCTAATTGATTAGATTCCTTTGTATCGTTTGGGAACTATGGCGTAGTGGCATAGTACATCCGTAGTCGATGAGTTGAGTGAATTATTTTGAAGATAATAATTTATTGAGCTAGAAGGAGTTCTGATAGGTATAACTCATGGCTAGCTCGATATTTGGCCTAGAGGGTTACACACATATGATAAGTGTTACAATGAGTAAAGGTTTGGATATGAGATATCCATTGGAGCCCCTATCTTATTGGATATCCAATAAGCCCTTTAATTATTAGATCCTATGGATGAGATTCAATAAGAGCCGATGAGAGATAATTGGGTAAATACTCACTAATCTAAGAGGCTTGGATAGTTGGATGGAGATCCAATACCCAATATGGTACGATCCATTAGGGTTAAGTTGACAAATTGCTCTATAAATAAGAGAGAACAAAAAGGCCATAGGTGGCTTTTTTTGTTGCCACCTCCTATTCTCCTCTTCCCTTCTCCTCCTCACCCTGCAGTCCTTATTTGGGGCGTGTGGATTGCAAGAAGAGGTAGCCCATTCTTAATTACGTGGTGCACATAAAGAAAAGATTTGGACAGCGATTCGAGAAGCATCTTTGTAGCCCCTGCTATGTGAATCACCATTAGAGAGGAGGACAGTTGACCTCCTTTATCCTCTCTCACAGATCTGTAGGAATTCCAAGATATATGATCTCCTTAGATACAATAACTATCTCACATGTGATTTTTAATTTCGTAGATTTTTGTGCACCAATTTTGGCATAATGATAAAACCTTTTTGTGAAAATATAGGATTTTTGTTTTTCATATAATGTCGTCCTCTAGATTTTTCTACATCTTCTGCTTTAATCGTTTTGCCTTTTCATGATCAAAATTAGTCCTATATTACTTTTCTCAAAACATAAATTAGATCGTAAACTCATCAATTGATTTTATCATCAAAATCTAATATTCAACAAACATGATGTGAATTAGCTAATTGGAATAGCCATGATCAAGGACAATCTCAACAACATTCCGTCTTATTTAACTAAGCGAAGCCCAAATTCTAATAGCCCACTGATCTCCATTAAGCAATGGGGCCCTACTAGGAAAGTCCTTGGAGATGAGTTAAGACACCCCTTACCCTATAAAATAAGGGATTTGCCCCATACAAAGGCAAAAAAAAAATATTCAACAAGAACCTAGCCTTGAATATTCTATTCTTAGAATTGAGAAGGGAAGAAAAGAGAAAAAAGTATGTTGTTGCTACCATAGCCTTTGTACATTGTAGTCCATCCTTCATACTCTAGCCTTCTTCCTTGAGTTCAGTAGTCAAAACTCTACATCAAAGCTTCTCTAGTTGTTGCTAGAAATCCTCAAGGCCTACTACCTATTATGTAAACATCAAGAAGAGGTTTCAATAGCGAGAGAGAAGAAGATCGAAATCGACGTAATACCCAAACTACCAATAGCACTCAAGTGCTATCCAAAGACAATAAATATTCTTACACATCTTATTTGATTATTTTATTCTATTATTTCAAATCTTATAATTAGTATCTTGATTTTATAAATAATAGATGTTATTTACCTTTTATTTTATCGAGTCAACTAATCATTGCATCTAAACTCTATACGGATCAATCACGATAATAATATATTTTTTATTATGCAAAATATCACATAATAAATTATTATTTAATTTGATTATTATAAATTTCACTAGTTAAAATGATCATCTAGGTACATTTATAAAGTTTTGATATTCATCTAACTCGGATTAGACTTGACACAATAAAATTAAAACGAAATATACGGTGCAAGGCAACTGTGGAGAGCATTGCATAAATAGTGATTGTATACTCGACCAAAAAAAAAAAAGAGAGAGAGAGAGATAGATACAGACTTCGAAGATGTGTTTTTGTATCATCACAGAGATTTTGATTGGATTATCATAAATTACGAGAAGACTTAAGTTATTATGAAATGATTTAATCTAAATAAGTCGGATGTTGTCTCCGAACTGATGTATGAAATTAGATATTCCTTTTTAGTTCTAATGGGGGATGGGAACTGTGCTTACTTTTCTAGCGAAGACTCTCATTGCAGAAACATTGTACTGTTGCTATTTTCCCCTGATTTTGATTGAAGATAAATATGATCATGCATGAGTGCAGATGATCAGGGCATTTCAGAGTGGTCACAAATTAATATATCTTTTCTTATGTAGCAACAACCAAGCTATGCAAATTAATTTTTATCCCAAGAGAATCCACAAAGCTAGAAATAATTTGAACTAATGCCGAGCCACTGGATTTTAAATCTCTATTTCATGTTTCAAATAAGATTTTCTTTTGGAATATCAATATCCTCGGTGTTTTGGACTTCAATATCCATCATCAAATTCTACATATACGAATATTATTCTCTGTAAAATAGTGCGTGCAGAATGTGTTTTGAGTGTACTTGACTAAAATAATAGGGATGAGTAATGAGTGTATTCCTTTTGAGAAAAGCTTAGCTAGTAATAAATAGTGACTTATTCAAACTGCACCTTAAACTTTGTAGAAATAGAATAGTGGGTTCCTTCTTCTTTCCTCCAAGTCTTCCTAAGACATTATACTAATTAAAAAGATAACCCTAAACATCCACTATTATCTTTTAGGCTCCAAAGATGGTCAAGTCATAATTTTTTTAGTAGTAAACTTATCTTTCATTTCAGTCAACGAGAAAGCTTAAAAATGCAGATTCAAACTTGTATTTCCTTTTCCAGAGTATTGAGATTAAAGCAACTGTTTGCTTTATAAACTTGATTGTATAATTGGTAGGATTAGTATGCATTATGTCATCATCGGATCATTAAATTCAAGCAATTGTTTTATTTATGTGAAAGAATTGAAGGAGTAGCATGGAGTAAATCCATCTGCAATCCATCAAACCCAAACACACAAGGGATATGTGCTAAGGAATCCCTTGATCAATGATCAAGGCAAAGGACAATACTTCCTTCCTTGTTGACACAACAATGGTTCCCCTTCCCCACTATGAATATCTTCCCTTGCTCCTCTCATCCCACCCCCCACCCCTCCCATCCTGCTCACCCTCCACATTTCATGGCTCCCATCCATCAACCCAAAGAATCGACCACATTCCTTCTCTTTCTTCTCCTTCTGAGCTTTACAGACCTATGTATTGCCTCAAGGAAGCTATCCTCTCTCTACCAACCTCCCCCTACCATCCTCACCTACCACAGAGGAGCCTTGTTGGAGGGAAACATCCCAATCTCCGTCCTGTGGTATGGGAAATTCTCACCATCACAGAGATCAATTATCACCGACTTCCTCCTCTCCCTGACTCCCCCACACCGCCCCACCACCTTCGCCATCATAACACCCACTGTCTCCAAATGGTGGAGAACAGTCGACTACTACGTCCAAAAGGCCGGGAAGAGGAAGACCCATGTGTTGCTCACCAACCAAGTGTTAGACGAGGGGTACTCCATGGGGAGGCTTCTGAGGAGGTCCGACGTCTCGGAGCTGGCGCGCGGACTGGGCGTCATGGCGGGCGGGGTCGCCCTCGTGCTCACGGCCGCGGACGTGGCCGTGGAGGGGTTCTGCTCCGCTGCCTGCGGGATGCACGGATCCGTCGCCGCGGGCTCTGCTCGGTCCGCGTACATATGGGTGGGCGACTCCGTGAGCCAGTGCCCAGGACAGTGCGCGTGGCCGTTCCACGAGCCAGCCTACGGGCAGCAGGGACAGCCCCTCGGCGCGCCTAACGGAGACGTGGGGCTCGACGGCATGGTGATCAACTTGGCGACGCTGTTGGCCGGCTCCGTCACGAACCCGTACGGCGGCGGATACTTCCAGGGCGATCGGGACGCGCCGGTGGAGGTGGCTGCTGGGTGCCCAGGCGTCTATGGCGAGGGCGCATACCCTGGCTATGCTGGGAAACTGAGGGTGGACGTGAAGACGAAGGCGAGCTATAACGTGGAAGGAGAGAAGGGGAGGAAGTATTTGGTGCCGGCTTTGTTGGACCCGATTAGCAACTCTTGTTTGCCTATGGTTTGATTGGATTTGTGTTTGGGTTGAGTTATCTTGTACATATTTGTGTCAGCTACAATGTTGTTATGTATCGCAATTTGCCAGACAACTACACTTTGCAGAGCAGTGAGTGAATCATCATGCTATAGGAACAACATATCAAACAGGAGCTTGTCTCATTGTCTCCTTGTCAACTCCTCCACCAGCCTTTCAAGGTTGACCGAGGAAGAGCCCCCCGGGCCAATGGCTTTTCTTGCCCTCTCTTTCCATTCCAATGCTCTCTTTCTCATCTCTCTCCCTTTGTCCCCTGTCATCACCTCCCTTATGCACTCCTCCACCTCCCCCCTCCTCGCGTTGCTGCCGATCTCCGTACCCATCCCCCATTTGGTGCACAAGTACCTGCAGTTGGTTTGCTGCTCGGCGAAGAATGGCCAGCATATCATCGGCACGCCCTCGCTGATGCTCTCCAGCGTCGAGTTCCACCCGCAGTGCGACAGGAAGACAGCCGTCGCGGGGTGGCTTAAGACCTCCTCTTGGTTGCACCACCCCACCAACAGCCCCCTCCCTTCTACTTCCGCGGCAAACTCCTCCGGCAGCACCGCCGCCTCGCCTCGCACCATGTCGGGCCTCACCACCCACAGGAACGGGTACCCGCTGCGCGCCAAGCCCCACGCGAACTCGAGCAGCTGCTCCGCCGTCACTACCGTGATGCTCCCGAAGTTGACGTACAGGACGGAGCCATCAGCCTGGTCGTCCAGCCATTTGATGCACTCGGTATCTTCCTTCCACAGGTTACCGGAGATCGAGGTGAAGGCGGTGGTGGCGATGGACG
The DNA here is from genome assembly GCA_900464855.2 of Musa schizocarpa. Lineage (NCBI taxonomy): Eukaryota > Viridiplantae > Streptophyta > Magnoliopsida > Zingiberales > Musaceae > Musa > Musa schizocarpa. The sequence goes on along the minus strand of LS990922.1, from coordinate 28,994,993 downwards.
AGACGGGGCCGACGGAGTAGAGGTTGGGGAACTTGGAGCGGATCCCGTACAACACGGGGCCCTCGAGGTCGTCGAAGGTGTTGAGGATGAAACCGGCGGCTTGGGGAGCGTCATGCGCAGCACGCCTCGCCATAATGCTCAGCATTACGTCGTCGGGGTTGGTGGTCCGGACGAAGGACGGCAGGTCCCGGAAGCGGATGTTCTCGAGGCCGACGATCCAGTCGATCGGAGTATCGAGATACCCGTTCGTCAAGAAGCTTTCATCTGCGTGAAGGCATATCATCAAATATGATTCTTTGGGGATGCAGATCGATCATTTGGCTCGAAATCTTACCTTTGAGAGGCGTGTAGCCTCTCCTGACGAGCTCACCAAAGTGAAAGTAGCTCCAACAGCCACATGCACTATGTGTGAAGAAGAGCAAGACAGGAACCCCGAAGTCCTCGTCCACGGTGAAGCACATAGCCCCATCGGACACGATGCATGTGACGGGGGGCACGTCGGCCGCGCGGCTCAGCCTCGCCATAAGGTCTCTGAATGGGGCCAGGCAGGTGGCCCTGGTGGAAGCGCACAGCGCCGGCACATCCTGCGTGTTGTTCTCGTCCGACGGCGGCGGCAGGCCGTCGGGGATGGTCTCGAAGCGGAAGCCGTCGAGGCCTGCGGTGGCCCAGTCGGGGCCTCGGGACAGGGTGAGGCGGCGGTGGTTGTACTCGGTGTTGACGAAGGTGATGTGGAAGCCCCTGGCGTGGAGTAGCTTGGCCAGATTCAGGTGCGGATTGATGTGGCCTTGCGCCGGGAACGGGACGACCACCGCGTGGGGTCTAATCTCCGTGAAGGCAGCCATTTCTTTACGCTTTGTGCTCTATCTTCTTCCCGTGACCGCTTTGGCTTTGCACACTAAAGCTGTCAATCTCAGAAGAACACAAAAGACAGGCTGGACTGTAGTACTATTTTACATTATTTTTAGGTATGAACAACATGTCGTCATTTGTGTTGTCAGTTTCATAACGTTTACATATGAATTCATTAGTGCATTTGACGTATAACAAATATAGTAGATTTAGTTCATATAATTATTCCCATCCTGACACACATGAAACGACGGGGGTGGTGGCGCAGTTGGTTAGCGCGTAGGTCTCATAGCAGAATAGAGTGATCCTGAGGTCGAGAGTTCGAGCTTCTCTCACCCGATAGTTTTTTAAATCATGCATTAATTAAAAATCATTATATTTTATAAATATAAACTATCATGAAATAATTTTCTCCTACAATAATATGAAATCAGATCTTTATTTCTTCGTACTGTCGTAATGTAAAAATGTTTTACTACAGAATTGAACATTTCACTGTACTATGCATAATTATATGATCTATATACAGTACGATATTGCAATCCCTATATGCTTCATATCATAGACTTATGGTTTACAACAAAAATCCAGCACTGACTTCAGATTTCTTCTTCGCAACTGAACCGTACCATCCTCTGGGGCGTCAATAAATTCGCAAACAACACAAGATCTTCCTCTGTAGATTCCCAAACAATATTGTGCAGCTAACAAATCCTAGTAAGCAAAGGACTAGAGAACTATGCCTCGTAGATGTCTCTTACAATAGATTCGGTGGTCAGCCGTTGTCGATCCGGTATCCTTTTACCATACAACGAAGAAGCCAAACAAAGAGGAGCGTGGAGTGAGGAGGGAGGACCCCAGCTCACACCTCTCTCAAGTGGCGGCCAGAGTGATAGGACAAGATCTTGATAGGCAGGATTCCCTTTGGACTCCGTCTTTGATTTTGGCGGTGTAGACTCATGGAAGAAACAAGTTAGATCTCAACGCACACCCAATGACTCATAAGGCATATAATATAATAAGAAAACAAATCTAACAAGAAACAACATTTTTTTAATTTTTGATTCCATCAAAATCACTAGAAGGGAAGAACAATCAGCACTCAATTTTCCCTTTATTTCCTCCGAACAGAAGATGAAAAAGCGAAGAACAAGCACATTCATTCACGAATAAAGATTAAAAAGGAATCCAGCAAACATAGAAAAATTCCATGGGTTTCTAAAAGTTGGAGTTTTGCTTAATCCGGGAAGGTAACAGTACTAATTGATCTAGAAACTGTTGCTTGATCCGAAAGCAACAGTTTTTTTTTTTTTTGGGTTCAAGTGCTTTCGAAAGATTTCAAGGTGTCCGGGCACATTTATAGTTCGGGGTTGTGCTTTGAGTGAATCCTTCATAGAGTCAGCGAACTATATCTCCGACTCGAGTATCATTGCCTCGTGGCACGGTGGGATGCTGAACTCCACTATAAGGGATATTGGCCCTTCGGGAGCCATCTTAGCTTGTCGAGAGTATTCCTGGGGTATCGATAGGGAGCTCATAGGGGGTGATCTTGGATGACACAAGGCGAGCGAGTGTTGGATTGCTGGTCGTAGTGCTGGAGCTACCTATTGCACCAACCAGTGCAGGAGAGGGGCGATCACCTACATCATGCCGATGAGTGTCTACACTTGATGGGTGAGACAAAAAGGTATTGGATGGGACAAGTAGATGCCCCACGTTTGGCCTCGAAGGGGAAAGGCCAGGGTTGTTGAGTAGACACCAATAAAGTCCCAAGGGTTTGCATTGAGGTAGAGGCGTCTACCTACTAGAAGGTGGGAGTTATCCTTCTTACTCGAATGAGTTGGGTGCTAGAGGGGGTGCCTCCTCGTTGGAGCACTCGTTGGGAGGAGTCATGGATGGATGTTCTTGCGACATTCGGACCCTTCTTCTAGTGCTAAAATATTAATGCCTTAGTGCCATTGATTGGAGAATCAACATGGTTTAATCTGATCCCGAAAGTGTAGATCCATCCTAAGGACTCGTGCCAAGGTGGGAGTGCGACTCGAGTGGGCAACTAAGATAGCAAGTGGACTCCCAAAGTGTTACAGGCTCTTAGCGACTGACTCGTGGTCATCTCGAGGAACAGTTTGTTTATTAAAGGAAGCTCGAGGTTGTCCTGAGGTGCACCTTGGCTTTGCTTGGAAGTGCTTAGCATCCCCTTGAGGTGCTCCTTAGATGCATCGGGGTCTTGCACAAGTAGTCTGCATCAGGGGATGTCCCAACCCGACCCTTCCGATCCTTAATTAGTAGAGTAGGTGGAAGAGGTTTAATAGAGCTCAGAAAAGTTTAGATAGAGCTCGCTTGCCTCTATTTAGCCCAGGGGCTTAGGATTTATAAATGAACAATTAGTGGTGTGAGGCCATTGATGGGTTAAGGTATCTCTTACCCTACTTGAGGATCATTGATGGTAATAGCTGATGAATGCATTCTCCGAAGGATAATGTTAGAATAGGACGATCATGATGATTTGCTTTGCTAAGACTCTTTGATTTTAATACAAGCTAGGGATGAACCTATGCACCGTTCATCTAAAAGATAGGGCTAAAGAAGTTGTGTCATTTTCTCTATCAAGATTATTTTTTGAAAAAAAGAAATATATATTGTAAAAAGACTTTTTGAGCAATAGCTCATACTTTATAAAGCTTCCCTCTAGCCATTACCTCCCTTTCTCTTCTCTGTAGGGTTGTCGCCTCTCTTTAGGCTATTGCTGCCCCCACCTCCCTCCCTCCCTCCCCATCCCCCCCCCACTCGTAACCAAATGAAGTCTTCTGAATTTGAGTTTAACTCAAATACTTCGACTTGTAGTTAAATTCGATCGGTCTTGGAATTGAATTTGAATTCACCCCATCTTGGACTTCAACTTGGACTTTGTATTAGCCGAGTGGACTTGAGCTGAGTCGATAATCTTTTATCATGGCTCCCTGACGATTCAACTCTTGTTGAATCTAAAATTGAAGATGAAAAAACTCTGCTTTGTTTTTCTACAGAATTGATGGCTTCTCCTACAATAATATGAAATCAGATCTTTATATCTTCATACCGTCATAATGTAAAAATATTTTACTACATAATTGAACATTTCACTGTACTATGCATAATTATATGATCTATATACAATACAGTATTAATCCCTATATGCTTCGTAGAGTTATGGTTTATATATCTTAATGACTAATAGGGATATTTTATCTCATGCTAGTTCATCTGTCACAAAGGTCAACACCTAACTAAGTAGGGCTCCAAGCCTCAAAATGGTGTCACAGTGTGTCCCGATGTGCCCCATATCAATAACTAGCAATAACCACTCTTATCTAGATCAGAGATCAGAATGATCAAGTGGCTAATCCTAAACCAGCAAATAAGAAAGCCTAAGGATCAAGTATAAAAAGAAACTCATCATCTCACGCTGGGGGGCACTCTACACACTAACTCAGTTATACAACTTATATTACTATCTTTTCCCCTTCACAAACTTAAGTATCGGAAGGGCCACGGTAGACAACTCTCAGTGCCAGCCAACCCCTGATGTTGGTTTGTCATGTAGGATCGTCGGTCGTCCAAAGACGCCTAGACTACTCAGCCCTCGGGGAGGAATCTTGCAACTAGGAAGACCCTATTGAATCTCAGATTTTGATGATGAAACCAAGTGATAGTGTTTATGATTTAATCATCAGAACAATTTCGTACATCAAATATCTTCTCCAATCGCATTATCCATTTTTTCTGCTACCAATATATTAGGTTCACCATGCTTCTACTACGCCACTCTGATTTAATATCCCCGATCAACACTTTTATCACACTTAATTAATCAAAAGCATATGAAGTAGGAGGATAAATGTCCTCGTCATCCTAGATTCCTAAAATACATCAAAGAAAATTTCTACCAATCACTATAGTTCACTAGACCTCAATATATTTTGCACGTCAATATATCAAATATTTCAGTGGTCCTCAAACCATGCTTTGATACCACTCTATCACGCCCCCCCGAATTTAATTATCATTCAAGAGGTATGAACCTAACTCAAAATTGATAATATTATAATTCAACAAATAATCCAGGATCCAATCACACATTTGAGGTCACTAAGAAAAACATTCAAGTCATTCACCTCTACAATTCACAATTCACAAAACCTATGCAGTTTATAATCATACATCATGTCACTAGATAATTCGTAAAATCCAAAGGTAACTTAATTAAACTATAACCACATCATAAATCCATAGTTGTGAGAATCTATACAATTACAAAACCAACGTGTACCACATGTTTATATCATTCATTACATAATTTTAACTTAACATTATCAAAATCTTAATATGAGAGGTACTTTTCAAATATTTACAAGATACATCAATCTAGATTTGTCGTTGATACATACAAAAGGAACTTATACAACATCAACATATCAAGTACGAAAGATTTGCCCCAAAATCTTCTAGCTTTCCACTGCCTCAACCCAAACTACATATTTTAGCGAGCGATAAGCTATCCTGAAAAATTTATATATCAACGGGGTGAGCATATAAAGCTCAGCAAGCGACTAACATATCCATAGCAAAGAGGACAATTTTCAAACAAATAAGGTATAAAAAATACAAAGCAGAGATATAAGATGAAATAGAAGAATGTGTTGTTTAAATGCAGAATTACGATGTCATTTCATTCGAAGCATGTTTTGTTCATATAATCGAGGAAAGGTAATTAGAGCATATCATTGACATAAGGAGCATATCCATGGCATATGGTACTTTCAAAGCATAACAAAGACTTATAATATTTCGGAAACATATCAAAGAACAAAATATGAATAGAAGCTCAAATGTCATATGACATTGCATTCATTTCATTCTTATCCAAAACATACATAGAAACATAGCCAAAACTTTGGATATCATATCAAACACATAGAAGATGAAGTGGGATAATAACATAATATGGTCCATCCATTTCTGAATGACCACCAAACATAAGTCTCCCACGTCTGAAGCTCCATCCACCCATGTCTGAGTGAAGTTATAGGGGGCCGGCAGAACATCGCAGGCTCTAAGCATAACTCCCATTATCATTTCTAGCAAAGGTTCACATTTATCCCATAAACACCGGAGTACAAAGGGACAGTATGAACAATAAAATTAGTATATGTCGGAAGCACATGTAGAACAACAAAATATACATGTGCCTTTCGAGTCAATACGAAGCAAACATAATCTTTCACAAATGTATTCAGATTTGAAAGGAAATAAAAGCAAGAGCATACAAGGATTTCAAGCAATCACATATAGCTCAATTGAAATAAGAAAGTCAGATGAATTCAATATCCAAATAAATGAAACTGGAAGAGGCACATATCGAAAGCAAATGCAGAATAATGGGATGCATGTGCCTATTACGAATCATTGCGATGCAAACATAAACTTTAGATGATAGCTACAGGTGTACAAACAATTAAAGAAAAAAGTATACAGGAATTCAAGACAATAATGTAAAGTTCAACTGAAGTAAGGGTTTTTGCCAAAATAAATTTCCAAAGAAAAGAAACAATAAGAGGCGAAATCGACCAAAGCTCGATTCTAGCAGAGTTTGAGAGGCAGATTGTATAAATTATTTGGATAATAAATTATACTCCAATTTATACAAAATATGTGTCATTAGAAATCTTTGGTAATCTAATTTTAGGCAAATCAAGATTTACAAGAATTGGAATTTACAACAGAGAGTTACAGAGAATTTCGTAGCGAAAGGTTTGAAAACATTAGCTCTGTTTTACTGAATCCATAGGATCGATGAAAATAGATGTTTCAGTTTACAATTGTACTCCAAAAATTTCAAATTAGGTACATACAGAAAGCATTTTGAGTTTATCTTTGAATAAATCATACTTTGCATGAATTTGAGTTCCTAGCAGAAAGTTATAAGTAGTTAAGCAACAAGAGGTTAGAAATTACAATCCATGTTTTTCAGAATCTGAATGGTTAATTAAAACAGAATTCTTAGTAGGTATTTAAACTCTAAATCATTCAATTTTGGTATCAAAATAAAGATTTTTGAGTCTACTTTCAATTGGAATTTTGCCTAAATCAGAGTTTATTATAAAAAGTTAGGACCGAAACAATGTATAGAGGTCAGATTATCGAAAATTTATAGATTTATGACTTTGTATCAAAATGAAAGAAGGTCTGGTTCTCAGCTGAAATCTCTCAAATTTTATAGAATAAAAATGGAAATAGAGATTAAGGTTACTGTGAGATGGGGTTAGAACACTTGCCTTAAAATAGTTTGAATCCCAAATGTGGAAAAATTGATGAAAAACCTTAAGCTCTTCTTCTTCTTCTTCTTCTTCTTCTTCTTCTTCTTCTCCAACTCACGTTGGCTGCAGCTGTTTAGTTTTTTTTTCTTTAACTTAAAGCTGAATTTTTTCATAAATCATATCAACTTCTAATTGTTACTCTTAGGTCCATAGCCATAAACTTTTAATATAATATCATTTAATATAAAATAATTATTAAATAATCCTCATATTTACAAATAAGCAATTACTAAATTTTTAAAAATGGGGGATGTTATAGATGGTGGCGGTAAATATCAAGCTCTCATATCCTACCTCTCAACCTGTGGCATCCAACACCTTTAGTCACCTCCACACACTCCTCAACTAGTTGGCTCTGCTGAATGCAAACATCGACATATCGTAGAAACTGGTCTCACTCTTCTACATTAAACCTCTATGCTAACTACTTTTTGGTCTATAGCTTTTCAAACTACCGTCTACCTTATTAATCGTATGCTCATTTCAGTCCTCCAATATCAATCACTATTTGAAAAACTATTTTCCAAATCCTTTAATCTTCATAAACTTGAAATATTTGGTTATTTATATTATCCATGGTTATGTCCCTATACACCACACAAGATCACACCAAGATCAAAGCCTTGCATTTTCATAGGATATTCTCTTGAACATAATGCCTTTCGATGCTATGATCCTAAAACTAAAAAAGTCTTTGTATCTCACTATATTATTTTTGTAGAGTTTGCCTTTCCATTTTAAAACCATGAGTCTCCTACCACGCAAGCTACTCCAATAAATATACATCACTAGAGTATACCATCGATCCCCTCAAACGAACCTCTCACCACACCATCCAGTCCCTTTCCTCAAGATTCACACTCTTTTGTTCTCCCGGTTCAACAGCTCCTCACTCCCTCAATTACTTCTCTTCCTTCTTCATAAATATCACCCACTACTGGTGTCATATCCTCAGAAATACAATAACCTTCTTTACCTAGTGCCACTAATATATCTCAGCCTAACCCAACCCATGTCAATGCCTCTCCACCACCCATACCAATACCACAACCTACAACTCCTAGATATCTAATGACAACTCACTCAAAAAGTGGTATCTTTAAACCACGTCAGGTTCTCGACCTACATGCTCGCATACAATCATCTCCTGAGACCAGTGAACCTACAACAATCACTCAAGCCCAAAAATCTCCACACTGGCATAAAGCCATGTGTGAAGAATATGATGCCCTACTCCATAACTCTATATGAACTCTTATGCCATTTCATCCTATATAAAACATCATCGGGTGTAAATGGGTCTTTCGAATTAAGCGAAACCCAAACAGGTCCGTTGCTAGATACAAAGCTCATTTAGTTGCCAAAGGGTTTCATCAACGACCTATAGTTGACTTCACAGATACTTTCAGCCCTATAGTTAAACCTACAACAATTCAGCTTATTCTAAGTTTGGTCATCTCTAGGGCCTAGCACTTATGCCAAATAGACGTTAATAATGCCTTTTTATAGGGGACTCTAACTGAAGATGTCTTTATGAGGCAACCCCCTGGCTTCGTTCATCACTAGTATCTGAGACATGTCTACAAACTACAAAAAGCCATTTATGGACTCCGTTAGGCTCCAAGAGCTTGGTATATTGAACTTGGATCATTTCTGATATCAACTGGCTTCATCAACTCCAAGTCCAATACCTCTTTATTCTTACGACAACAAAATGAGAATATAATATATCTTCTAGTGTATGTAGATGATATTATTGTCACAGACAATGATACCTTAGAGATTCAGACATTTTAAAAGTAATTGGTTAATCGATTCTCCCTCAAAGATTTAGGACCCCTAAGCTACTTTTTGGGAATAGAAGCAACATTAACATCCTCAGGTCTCATCCTATCACAAAGAAAGTATATTTAAGACTTATTATCAAAGACAAATATGCAGAATGTAAAAGAGGTTGCAACTCCTCTCTCTGCTAGTGCATCACTCAAAATATGTGATGGTAGCACTCCTATAGACTCAACTTAATACCGCCAAGTACTTATCTCTTTACAGTACTTGGCTCTCACCCATCCAGATATCTCATTTGCAATCAATAAACTATTTCAATACATACACCAACCTTCTGCTATGCATTGGTCTACGATTAAATGAATTTTACGATATCTTAAAGGGACTCTCAATCATAGTCTCTTTCTTCGCAAACACACTTAATACATACACCAGCCTTCTGCTATGCATTGGTCTACGGTTAAATGAATTTTGTGGTATCTTAAAGAGACCCTCAATCATGGTCTCTTTCTCTACAAATACACTCCACTTCATCTCTATGCCTTTGCTAATGCTGATTGGGTGGGAAACTTTGATGATCGCACCTCCACCTCAGGGTATGTCGTCTTTCTTGGGTCTAATCCAATCAGTTGGAGTTCTAAGAAGCAAAAGATAGTCGCCCGATCTACAACTAAAGCTGAATATTATGCTATCGCTACCGCTATTGCTGAACTCAATCGGGTTACAAATCTCCTCAAGGAATTCAAAATCAGCTCTACCCTTACTCCTACAATATATTATGACAATATTGGAGCTACCTACCTATACGTCAATCCAGTATTCCACTCACATATGAAACACATTGCCATTGACTTTCACTTCATGCGAGATCAAGTTATGAGACGTCAACTTCGTGTCTCTCATGTTCATACGGTTGATCAACTAGTAGACTCACTCATGAAGCCTCTAGCCCACAAACTATATTTTTTGTATCGGTCCAAGATTAGTATCCTTGACAGGAGCTCGATCTTGCAGGGGCATGATAACAAAGAGATTTCCTCAACTGCATGAGGAAATCTTGCTGCTTAGTTGAGAAAAATCCTCTCTTTCACTATGTATAAATAGACATTATATGACACTAATTAAGATGTGCTTTCTTTTTACCTTTACAATTTCACTATTCATTCTATCACTTTATCACTCCCATGTTCAATGGGATAGACAACACTTATTTAAAAACTTGAATAAAGTTTTCTTGCTTTCTATGGATTTAAATTTATAGAATATTATTGAAAGCGGTTTTCAAAAGTCTTCTACTCTAATAAATGAATGGAATGATTTAGAGTAGAAAATTTTTTCTTTAAATGCTAGAGCTATGAATGTTCTATTTTGCGCCTTAGACAAAAATAAATTCAATCGGATTTCTGCTTGTGAAACGGTTTTCGATATTTGGCATACTCTTTAAATCACATACGAATGCACTAGTAGAGTAAAAGATTTGAATATTAATCTTTTGATGCATGATTTTGAGTTATTTCAAATGAAGCCATGCGAAACCATTGTTGATATGTATATCTGTTTTACAGATGTCGTCAATGGCTTAAAAGCACTTGGTAAATGTTTTTCGAATCTTGAACTTGTTAATAAAGTTTTATGATCTCTTTTTAAAACTTAGGATCCTAAAGTAACGATCATTCAAGAGGCCAAGGATTTGAATACTTTCCCCCTCGAATAACTTATCAGTTCTTTAATAACCTATGAAATAAGTTGTATGGCATAAAATGAACATGATAACAACCTTCCAAAGAACAGGAAGGATTTTACACTTAGAACACATAAAGACCACTTAAGCGAAAGCTCAAGTAATGATGAACTTGAACTTCTCGCTATAAAACTAAAAAAGTTTATTAAATAAAGATTAAAGAATAAAAATAAACTTAAAAAGTAGTTGTTAAAGAAGAAGAGAGCACTCAAAGTGACTTGGGATGAAATGAGTGCATCCGAAGAAGAGAAGCAAATCGACGAAGACGAAACGATGAACTTCACTTTGATGACTCTCGATAATGCAGTAAACAACTCAAACAAAACTCCTTTACTTTATTTTGAAATTACTTGATGATTTTTCATGAGTTGTTTTTAAATTAGTTAAAAAAATAAAAAATATAAATTACAAAAAAATTATATCATGCTTCTTTTTATTTTAAAAAAATGATCAAGTAAATTACATATTTTATGATAAAGGAACAAAATGTTAGATTTAGATCTAATGATAATCCTATGTATGTTTTTAAGAAGAAATAATATGTATCTTGATGATTTTCGATTTTGATTAAAAATGATTTATGTCTAATGAAACCATACTTGATGTTTTAATGAAAATGTTAAGAGGTTTGATATCATGCTTAATGAGTTTATAGTTCAAAATCATGCATGTTATATCTTGAAAACTTAAAACCATGTTTTGATATTATGCTCAAAGTAATGATGCATAATGATTATGTTTAATGAGTTTTTCTTTCGAAATTATGCATGATAATTTTCATGATTTATGGATTATCGATCTTTGCTATAATGAAAGTTCTTTTTTGGTTTTAAACATTAATGTATGTTTTTATTTAGCATAAATAAAAAAGGCATGCTTCTATGAAATAAATCACATGAATTGAAACAACTAAAAAGAGAAAAGCATTTTTCTTGAAAATTTTTTTCCTCTATCTTATCGATTTTTCACTAAGAGATTAATAAAGTTGTTTATGCCATTTTGAATCTCTTGAAAGTAATTTTGATAATTTGATGATTTGAATTTGAATGAACTTTATCTTGATTTTTTGAGATTTATAACTTGAGATTTCTTATGCAAGAATCAAGATATTATATCATTTGATCTCCTATGTTTCTTTTTATCATTTATAAAAAGAAGATATTTGTTGAAATAAATCATGTCTTGTGGCATTCATGATTTGATACTAATATCTTTCATGTCATGATTTTCATGACACTTTTGTATTTTTGTGATGACTTGAACATTTACACCATTATGTTCTTCCCTTTTTCTTTCTTGTTTACAATGACAAAAGGAGGAAAGAAAATAGTTAGCATCTCAAGAGAACCAAATATGCTAGCTTGAATGATAAACTTAGACATGTTAGAGCTCCCAAATGCAAAAATTCTTATACATTTTTCAGATCATGATCTTGATTTCTTGAATTTTAGACTTGCTCTTTCATTTTTGATGATTGAAATAGTAATTAGAATATTGATGTAATTATGAATGATGATTTGGTATTATGCATGCAATACTTCAACTTATGATAATGATGCATGCAATGATGAAACATTCATGATGAAAAATTGTTTTGACATTCATGACTTGATTTTTCATCTTTGTTATTTATCCTTGTCATGATTTGAAGATTGAAGTGAAGGAAAATAAATTATACTATTGTATTGTTATTCCTCTCTTTTTGATAATGACAAAGGGGGAGAAAGAATTGCTAGCATGCACATCACGAAAAGAGGCAAACTTGATAGCTTTCTCATCTCAAAAGAGAAACAAGAAGTGCTATCTTGCAAATCTTAATAGAAGCAATGTTTGCTAAGTTACACATTTCAAGAAGATGCAAAAATAGTCTATCTTGCACATCTCAAAAGATGTAAAGTTTTGCTAACTTTCATATATGTAAAATTGCTAGTTACATACTCTAAAATGATATAAATTTGCTAGCTTACATATAAAATGATGTAAAATTTTGCTAACTTACGCTTTCCCAAGGAAGCAAAAAATTGCACTTATCAAAAGAGAAGAAAGAAAATTACTTGCTTGCATGATGATAAAACTTGAGATTATATTTATAACGCAATGATTTGAAACTTGCTAAATGCACTTCTCCTTTTTGTTGATGATAAAGGGTGAGAAGTATGATGATGTTATATATTATTTTATGATGAAATGTCGCTTGGATTTTTGAATTCAAGAGTTCTATCAATATGGCACATTGATAGGGGGAGTTAAGGTTAACTCCGTCATCAATTGGTTGTCATCATAAAAGAGGGAGAGATTGTTGAATCTCGGATTTTGATGATGAAACCAATTGATAGTGTTTATAATTTAATCTACATTTTGAGTGACGTAGGAAGCTTCGATTAAAGAGAGACAATTAAAGCAGGAAGAATCATGTTGGGCCGGAGAAAATATGTCAGAAGATTAGACATCGTGCTGAAGGATTGATCGATGTATCGATAGAAGGCTTTGGGCCATGGATTCGGGCATCAAGCTAAGAAGAGTGGATATTGGGCTAAGGAAATTGGAGTTGCGGAGGTCAACTAGCTGATTGGGTAATAGGCCAAAAGAGAGGATGTTGCGTCGAAGAATTGACGAAGCATCGATAAACCAATGGTATGCCAGACAACACTTGATTAGCTTTATAATAATTGTCTAGATCGAAGTAGGTTTTAAGTGTGTAGAATTAATTACGATATTAAGGCATCAAGAAAATGAAGTCATGGAGTCAAGAACGAGATTTTGTTGGGAGTTCGAGAGTTCGTTGAAAGTCCGGACGTTCATCGGAAGTTCTACCAGAATTGATCGAGAAGTCTAGGAGCTTTCCAAAGAAGCTCATCAGAACTCGTTAAGAAGATCATCGTAAGGTTTAGGAGTCCGCTAGAACATTGTTGAGGGATCGTCGGAATTTCGTTGAAAGCTCGCCAGAAGAAACCTAGACTTACAGACTTATTTAGCTTAGTGAATATCTTAAAATTCGTTGTTAGCACATAATTAGATTAGAATTGGGCCAACTTAATTAGGGGCTAATTGAGCCCAAGTTTGGGCTATATTGGGCCAAGTGAAAAGGCCTAAACAGTGACCCAATAGGTGGCATCGTTGTGGCACAGTCTCCGAGACTATGTCAAGCGGTGGTGTCGCTAGTCTAGGTGATGGTATCGCCCAGACACAGTCTCCGAGAGACTGTCAAGCAGTGGTACTGCCCAGTGGCAAGGTGTCAGGTGGTAGTACCGCTAGACTAGGTGGTGGTATCGCCCAGTGTCAATGCTCTAGGCGGTGGTACCGCTAGGACCCAAGAAACCCGGGATGAGACACTTTTAGGCTCCAAGTTTGAATTCACTTAAGGCATATAAATACCCCTCTCATCCCTAGTTAACTTACACACAACTGAGAGCAAAAAAGAAAAGAAAACGCTGTTGTAATTGTGTGTGAACTCCTATCAAAACTGAAGTGTTAGTCTTGTTTAAGAGAGGAGTGAAGGGGGTTGTAAAGGTTCTCTCCTGAACCTGTTAAAAGGAGAATCAAGTTGTAAGGGTGGTTGATCTTCGCCCATTGAAAGAAGATCGTTAATGGATGTCGGTGGCCTCGACGGAAGAGGAATCGGGAGTGGATGTAGGTCACGATGACTGAACCATTATAAAATTTGGTTTGAATTTCTTTTGAGCAATTTACTTTAACTATAAACTGCATTCTTATTACTTTCACTAAACTCCCTTAAGCTTCCAAGTTAATATCTTTTCGATCAGTTTTCAACGTACGAAAGATTTACGAAATCGATGTTTTTACCGCTGCACTAATTCACCCCCCCCTCTTAATGCCGACTCATTCCTAACAGTCTCACCTTACCAAGTCTCCCACATTAGCTAGGAAGATGCACCTAGATGAGCCTGCACCTTCGGCAATAGAACAACTAGGCTGACTCATCAGTCGACGATGCTTGTGACACCATCATTCTAGAACCGGAAGGAGGGACGAACGTCGCAGGGCCCCCTTCTGCTGCTCTTCCTAGTGAACATCCAAAGCAAGGAGGGCCCCTCCCTTTCTCAAAGGGTGAAGGCAAGCCGCTTGCTTATCTCGTCAGAAGTACTCCTCAACCTCGACGTCAAGGGGCCAAGCATCTATGGCTTCGCAACCCTATCATGTTGAATCTTAGATTTTGATGATGAAACCAATTGATAAGTGTTTATATAATGTACGTTTAAGTGATGCAGGACTAGCTTCAATCAGAAAAGGCAAATAGATTAAAGTAGGAGGAATCGAATGTTGGGCCGAAGCAAACATGTCAGAAGATTGGACGTCGGGCCAGAGGATCGGTCGACGTGTCAGCAGAAGGCTTCAGTCCGTGAATTCGGTCATCGGGCCAAGAAGATAAGACATTATGCCAAGGAGATTGGATGTTGCGAGAAGATAATACGCTGATTGGGTAATACACCGAAGGAGGTGACGATGCACCGAAGGATCGGACGAAGCGCTGAAAGAACCATTGGCATGCTAGACAACAAAGGATTCACTTATAATCGATTATGTCTAGATTAAGTTAGTTTAGAGTATAATTGAGTCGATTATGTCTAGATTATGCCAATTGGGCCCAAGTTTGAGTTGTGTTGGGCTAAGTAAAAGGTCTAAACAGTGACCCAACAAGTGGAACCATCGTGGCATAGTCTTCGAGATTGTGTTAGGCGATGGTACCACCCAGATTCAGTCTCCAAGACTGTCAAGCGGTGGTGCCGCCAGTATGGCCAGTGGTATCTCCAAGAAATAATCTCCCAGGTGGTAGTACCGCCCAGTGTCAGGCTACAAGCAGTGGTACCGCTCGTACCCCAAAAATTCAGGGATTTGAATTTTGGCTCTACGTTTTGAAGCCATTTGGGGTCTATAAATACCCCAGCAATTCCTGCATAGAGTAGGAAGGAAGATTGAGCAAAACTCTATTGTAAAACCTATTAGAAAGTTGAGTTCTCTCCTCCAAAAGCTAAGAGAGAGTTCTAAGAGAGGTGTGTGAGGGATATCTTGTAAAAGAGGGTTGTAAAAGGTTATCTCCTAAACCTGTGAAAAGGAGAAGAGGAGTGTAAAAAGATAGTTAGTCTTCGCCCATTGAAAGAAGGCCATTAGTGGGTGCCAGTGGCCTCGATGGAAGAGGAATCGGGAGTGGATGTAGGTCACGATGACCAAACCACTATAAAATCAGTTTGCATTTCCTTTTGAGTAATTTATCATTACTGCAAATAGCCTTACCTTCTTATTACTTTCACTATGCTCCCTTATGCTTTCAAGTTAATATCTTTCTAATCGGTTTTCACTAAACGAATATTTTTCAAAATTGATGTTTTTACTGCTGCACTAATTCACCCCCCTCTCTTAGTGCCGACTCGATCCTAACAGTTGGTATCAGAGCCACGTTCTTTCTCATTTGGTTTAACACCAAAATGAAATGACTCTTTTTGGTATTTAAGAGGGCTTTCTATCATTCGTCTTCCCATGTTCAATGGGACGAACTACACTTATTGGAAAACTTGGATGAGAGTTTTCTTGCTTTCATTTAATCTCAATTTATGGATTATTATCAAAAATAGTTTTCAAAAGTCTTCTCTTCCAATGAACGATTAGAATGATTTGGAGAAGAAGACTTTTTCTTTGAATGCTAGAGCTATGAATGCTCTATTTTGTGCTTTAGACAAAAATGAATTCAATTTGGTTTCTACTCATGAAATAGCTTTTGACATTTGACACACACTTGAAATCACTCACGAAGGCACGAATAGAGTTAAAGAGTCTAAAGTCAATCTTTTAATGCATGATTTTGAACTATTTCAAATGAAGTCAAGCGAAACTATTGTTTGCATGTACACCCGCTTTTTGGATGTCATCAATAGTTTAAAAGCTCTTGGCAAATATTTTTTAAAATTTAAACTTGTTAATAAAATCTTGAGATCCCTTCCAAAGAGTTGCGACCCTAAAGTAATGGCTATTCAAGAGGCCAAGGATTTAAATAACTTTCCACTCGAATAACTTATTGTGTCTTTAATAACCTATGAAATAAGTTTTATGACATATGTTGAACATGATGAACTTGAGAATAACCTTCCAAAGAATATGAAGGATTTGACACTTAGAACAAATGAAGACCACTCGAGCAAAAGCTAAAGTGATGATGACTTTAAACTTTTGACTATAAAGCTTAAAAAAATTTTAAAATAAGAATTAAAGAATAAAAATAAACTTAAAAGAATACAATAATTTGCTATGAACACAAGAAGAAGGAAGCACTTTGGGACGAATCGAGCTCATACAAAGATGAAGAACAAACCAAAAAAGGCAAGGTGACAAACTACGCCTTAACAACTTTCGACGATAAGGTAATCAAAATACCCTTAGTTTATTTCAAAATTACATGATGCTTTTCATGAGTCATTTTAAATTAGTTAGTAAAATAAAAAATAAAAAAATTATAAAAAAATATATCATGCTTCTTTTTCTAGCTATTTTGAAAAAATGATCATGACAATTGCATGTTTTATGAAAATACAACAAAATGATACTTGTACACCTAGTAAGATTAATCTTATGTTTAAGAAGCAATAATATGTATCATGTTGATTTCTTTATTGCTTTTCAATTTCGATTAAAGATGCATTATGTTCAATGAAACCATACTTGATGTTTTAATGAAAATGCTGAGAGGTTTGATGTCATGCTTAATAAGTTTATCTTTAGAAATTATGCATGATGATTTTTATGATTTATGGATTATCGATCTTTGCCATAATGAAAGTTCTTTTTCGTTTTAAATGTTGATGCTTGTTTTTATTTGGCATCAAAATTTGGGCATACTTATATAAAATAAATCACATGAATTGAAACAACTAAAAAGAGAAAAGCATTTTTCTCGAAATTTTTTTTTTCTCTATCTTATCGATTTTTTATTAATAGATTGATAAAGTTTTTTATGTCATTTTGAATCTCTTGAAAGTAATTTTGATGATTTGATGATTTGAATTTGAAT
The DNA here is from genome assembly GCA_900464855.2 of Musa schizocarpa. Taxonomy (NCBI): domain Eukaryota; kingdom Viridiplantae; phylum Streptophyta; class Magnoliopsida; order Zingiberales; family Musaceae; genus Musa; species Musa schizocarpa. Next base: position 28,977,238 of record LS990922.1, on the reverse strand, counting down.
GAGCTTTATCTTGATTTTTTGAGATTTATAACTTGAGATTTCTTATGCATGAATCAAGATATTATATCATTTGATCTACTATGTTTCTTTTTGCCATTTATAAAAAAAGAGATTTGTTGAAATAAATAATGTCTTATGGCATTCATGATTTGATATTAGTATCTTTCATGTCATGATTTTCATATGACACCTCTGTATTTTTATGATGACTTGAACATTTACACTGTCATGTTCTTTCCTTTTTCTTTCTTGTTTACTATGACAAAAGGGGGAAAGAAAATAGCTAGCATATCAAGAGAACCAAATTTGCTAGCTTGAATGATAAACTTAGACATGTTAGAGCTCCCAAATGGATAAATTCTTCTTATATATTTTTCGAATCATGATCTTGATTTCTCGAATTTTAGACTTAGATATTTCATTTTTGATGATTGAAATAATGATTGGAATATTGATGTAATTATGAATGATGATTTGGTATTATGCATGTAATACTTCAATTTATGATAATGATGCATGCAATGATGAAAAATTCATGATGAAAATTTGTTTTGACATTCATGACTTGATTTTTCATCTTTGTTACTTTATCTTTGTCATGATTTAGAAATTGATGTAAAGGGAAAAAAATTACAAAATTGTATTCTTCCCTTCTTTTTGACAATGACAAAGGGGGAGAAAAGTTGCTAGGTTGCACATCATAAAGAGAAGCAAAAAGCTTACTCATCTCGATACAAAACTTTGCCAACTTTCATATGTGTAAAATTTACTAGTTTGTATGTTCTAAAATTATGTAAAACTTACTAAATTTGTTAGCTTGCACATATCAAGAAAATTCAAAAACATGCTAGCTTGTTCATCTCAAAAGAGAAGCAAAGATTGCTAATTCTTGAACATCTCGGAAAGAACTAGCTTATATGTTCTATAATGATGTAAAATTTACTAGCTTGCATATCTAAAACTTGCTAGCTTGCCCAACTCAAAAAGAAGCAAGAATTACTAGCTTGCACATCTTAAGTAGAAGCATTATTGCTAGCTTGCACTTCTCAAAAGAGAATAAAGAACTTGCTATCACCAAAAATTGCTAGCTTGCCTATCTTAAGAAGCAAAAGTGCAAAGTTTACAATCTTGCACATCTTTCAAACTAATGATGATTTGGTGATTATGCATATTGTAAAGTAATGAAAAAAGTTGCTCGCTTGTATATTGTAAAACTTGCATATCTCAAAAACTAGCAAGATGCGTTTCTCTTTTTTGTTGATGACAAAAGGGGAGAAGTATGATGATGTTATACATGATTTTATTATCATATGATTGTTTTGACTTAAATTCAATTTGAATTCAAGGTTCTATCAATATGATATATTGATAGGGGGAGTTCGTTTAAACTTCGGGAGTTTATTTAAACTCCGTCATCAATTAGTTGTCATCATAAAAAAGGAGGAGATTGTTAAATCTCATATTTTGATGATGAAACAAATTGATAAGTATTTATATAATGTGCAATTAAGTGACGCAAGACTAGCTTCGATCAGAAAAGATAAATCGATTAAAGTAGGAGGAATTGGACATTGGGCCGGAGTAAACATGTCAAAAGATTGGACATCGGGTCGGAGGATCGATCGATGTGTTGGCAGAAGGCTTTGGTCCGTGAATTCGGGCATCGGGCTAAGAAGATCATACATTGCATCAAGGAGATCGGATGTTGGGAGAAGACAATATACTGATTGAGCAATACACCGAAGGAGAGGACGATGCACCGAAGGATCGGATGAAACGCCATAAGAACCAATGACATGCTAGACAACAAAGGATTCGCTTATAATTGATTATGTCTAGATCGAGTTAGTTTAGAGTCTAATTGAGTCAGTTTAGAATGTAATTAGACCAACTTAATTAGAGGCCAACTAGGCCCAAGTTTGGGCTGTGTTGGGCCAAGTGAAAGGCCCAAATAGTGACCCAACAGGTGGAACCATCGTGGCATAGTCTTCGAGACTGTCAAGCGGTGGTATCGCCCAGACTCAGTCTCCAAGATTGTCAGGAAGTGGTACCACCCAGACATAGTCTCCCAGGCGATAGTGCCACTAGATTGGGTGGTGGTACCGCCCAATGTCAGACTACAGGCAGTGGTACCGCCTGAACCTCGAAAACTCAAGGATTTAAATTTTAGCTCCAAGTTTTGAAGCCATTTATGGTCTATAAATACCTCAGCTATTTCTGCATGGAGTAGGAAGAAAGATTGAGCAAAACCCTATTGTAAATCCTATTAGAAAGTTAAGTTCCCTCCTCCTAAGGCTTAGAGAGAGTTTTAAGAGAGGTGTGTGAGGGATATCTTGTAAAAGAGGGTTGTAATAAGTTATCTCCGAAACTTATGAAAATGAGAAGAGGGGTATAAAAGGGTAGTTGGTCTTCGCCCATTGAAGGAAGACCGTTAGTGGACATAGGTTACCTTGACGAAAGAGGAATCGAGAGTGGATGTAGGTTACGACGAGTGAACCACTATAAAATTGGTTTGCATTTTCTTTTGAGCAATTTACCTTTACTGCAAATAGCTTTACCTTCATATTACTTTCACTATGCTCCCTTTTACTTCCAAGTTAATATCTTTCCGATCAGTTTTCAACGAACGAATATTTTTCGAAATTGATGTTTTTACTGCTGCACTAATTCAACCCCCTCTCTTAGTGCCAACTCGATTATAACATATCACACCCTTGGCAATGTCACTCCCTGATCCCTTTAGGTCAATGCTCAACCCCCCTCGCCTGTGGGAGAGTCGGGGCCAAACCCTTGTTGACTCCCCAAGGGACACTCCGATGATAGCTGAGACTTAGGGGCTCTTGCCTCGTGAAATAAGAAGATGAAAAGACTCGAATATTCCCTACTCAAAAATTATGCAAAAGATGAACAACACATTTCGAAGAAGTTTTTATTAAACTAGAAAAAATGAGTTATAAAAGCGGATGCCATAAAACGAGAGCTAATAAAAACAAAAAAGGAGAGTCACTAGGACCCAGCTACATTAGGCTAGAGGAGGCAGAGTTGAAGGAGACGTCAGGCGATCATCGAATGGAACCTCCATGGGAGTAGGCACTTCGGCATCTGAGGGAGGCTCCACATAAGGATCCTCGTCGACCTCGAGTTCAAGGTACCTTGTCTTGAAGCGACTACTAGTCATGGTGTTTTACAAGCCAATCATATGAGTGATAGCACATGTGACATGGTACATACTCTTTTTGCTTATTATTATGGTATTTTCTCACTTTATATTGCTTGTTATATATATGTATATATATATATATATATGTATATATATATATATATATATATATATATGTATATATATATATGTGTATATATATATATGTATATATATATATATATATATATATATATACATATATATATATATATACACATATATATATATATATGTACATATATATATATATATATATATATATATATGTACATATATATATATATATATATATATGTATATATATATATATATATATATATATATATATATATATATATATATATATATATATACATATATATGTATATATATATATATATATATATATATATATATATATATATATATATATATATATATATATATATATATATATATATACATATATATATATATATATATATATATATGTATATATATATATATACATATATATATATATATATATATACATATATATATATATATATATATATATACATATATATATATACATATATATATACATATATATATATATATATATACATATATATATATATATATATATATATATATATATATATATACATATATATATATATATATACATATACATATATATATATGTATATATATATATATATATATTGTGATGTCCATGGATCTATGCAATGGGCATTGGATCGTAATGAGATCACAATAATGAGACCGATTCACATTTAAACATAAACTCTAAATAATTCCTGTCATAGGTTACTCGAGAGGGATATCGAGATAAGTGGACAGACTTGTGTACTAAATACCCATCAATATGATGGAGGCTGGTCTCATAGCTGCTCATGTGGGGATACTAGGGATATAGTGCAGGTGCTTATTGGAGAATGAGTTCACTAATTGATCCACTTATGAAATGCTGGATGGTTGATAATGCCACATTGTCACCAATGATTCTATCATCCTAGTGGTGTATCCCTTTAGACTTAAGATACCAATGATGTCCTATATGAGTACTCCACTCTATGATACTAGACTTATAGGTCTAGAAGTTCTAGATCTAGTACAACCAGTTATCGGGAATAGCAGCCAATCTTATGAGGGCCATTGAGTGTCGATAGAGGATCATTCTATTAGGAATATTTTAGTACTAAGAGGGGGGTGAATTCATACTTTTGTAAAACTTTGACGGTTTGAAAATTCATTTGATAAAGCCTATATCGGAAAGATGAGTTTAACTTGAAAGCGTTTGTAAGCATAGTGAATAAGTAAATCAGTTTGCAATATGAATGAAAAATATAAAGTAAATACAAACAAGATTTATGGTGGTTAGGTCATCATGACCTACATCCACTCCCGATTCCTCTTCACTCGAGGCCACCAGCTTCCACTACCAATCTTCTTTCAATGGGAAAATATCAATTACTCTCTTACAACTCTTTTTCCTTTTCACAAGCTCAGGAGAGAACCTTTATACCTCTCTTTTAGATCTCACTTCTCCCTTAGAAAACTTCTAACTCTAGGAGGAAGAGACTCTAAATCCTAAGAGAGTTTTCAAATTTTCTCAAGTATTCTTTCCCTACTTTTTACTCAATTTTGTACTTCTCTTAGCAGAAAAGGGTGGTATATTTATAGACCCTAAATGACTTTAAAAATGAAGCCAAAAAAGGTCTTATCTTTGGTTTCCTCGACGGTACCACCGCTTACATCAGTAACGCTAGCACTAACACTAGGTAGTACCACCACCCAGTCTAGTGGTACTATCGCTTGACATAGTCTAGGAGACTATGTCTGGGCAGTACCACCACCTGAAACAGTTTGGGAGATTATGTTTGGGCGGTACCATCGCCTAATCTAGTGGTACCACTGCTTAACATAGTTTGGGAGACTGTGTTTGGGTGGTACCACCACCTAGCCCTTTTATGGGTGACCAAATAGGCCTTCCACTTGGACCAAAACAATCCCAACTCATGTCAAATTAGCTTCTAATTGAGTTGACATGGTTAACCCCAAAATCAACTCAATTAGACTCTAAACTACTTCAATCTAGACAAATAATTATAAAGCATGAATCCTTTGTTATCCGACATGTTATTAGTTTATCCGACGCTTCGTCCGATCGGTTGGTGCATCGTCCTCACCTTCGGCGTATTGCCCAATCAATATGTTGACCTCCATAATATCCAATCTCCTTGGCATAATGTTTGATCCTTCGACCCAATGCCTAAACTTATGGCACAAAGTCCTTCTATCGGTATGTCGATCAATCCTTCAGCTCGACATCCAATCTCTTGACATGTTTCACTTCAGCCCAATGTCCATTTCCTCCTAATTTAATTAATTTACCTTTTCTGATCAAAGTTAGTCCCTTGTCACTCAAAATGCAGATTAGATCGTAAACTCATCAATTGATTTCTGTTAAGATCGAATCAGTACTAAAAGAGGGGGGTGAATTAGTGCAGTGGATAAAAATATCAGTTTTGAAAATCTTCGTACGATAAAAATTGATTTCGATGAAAACCATTTGTTTGACTCATATATGTTTGCGAGTGAATAGAGAAGAGGGGATTGGATAGTTTACAATATAGTAAATAGAATAAGTGGTAAGGAAAGAATACACCATAATTTATAGTGGTTCGGTCATCGTGACCTATATCCACTCCCGATTCCTCTTCCGTCGAGGCCATCAGCATCCACTAGCAGTCTTCCTTCAATAGGCGAAGTCCAACCACCTTCTTATAACTCTATTCTCCTTCTGATAGGCTCAGGAGAGAACCTTTACACCCTTTCCTGCTTTAATTGTCTCATCCTGATCAAAGCATCCTGCATCACTCAAAACACAGATTAAAAAATAAAAATATATCAATTGGTTTCATCATCAAAATATAAGATTCAACCATCACCCCCATTTTGATGATGACAACCAATTGATGATAGAGTTAACTTTAACTCCCGGAGTTTAAACAAACTCTCCCCATCAGTATGTCATATTGATAGAAACTCTTGGATTAAAAAATCCAAGCAAACATGTCATGATCAAATCATGCATGACATCAACATACTTCTCCCCCTTTGTCATCAACAAAAAGGAGAAGTTCCACTTTCTAGGTGTTTAGAAATACAAGTTCAAATCGTTGCATAGAAAACATAATATCAAGTTTTATCATCATGCAATTTAAAACTAGAAAATTTAGCAAGTGTTACATCATGCTTAGAACATTCAAGCTATCAAGTTGTAGATATGCAAGTTTTACAACATATAAGCTAGCAATAATTTAGAGTTGTGCAAGTTTGCAAATTTGTTTTTCTTTGCGATGTGCAAGATAGCATATTTTTATATTTTCTTGAGATTTCAAGCTAGCAATTCTCGGTGATGTTCAAGATAACAATTTCTTCTCTTTTGCGAAGTATAATTTTTGCTTTCTTCTTGAATTTTGCAAGCTAGCTATCTCCCCCTTTGTCAATGTCAAAAAGAAAGGAAGACCCTTTACATCAATTTCTAAATCATGTCAAAGGTAAGTATCAATCTTATTTGTGTATCATTATATTTTCAAATTAAAACATACACAACCATACATTTTATTTTTCATGCATGATAAAAATAAATTAATCATCACTATGGACATATCATACATAATATTCAAGCATTTATGATACATAATTTTGGCAACATGATCATAGCTTTTCAAATGATGGTATCTAAATGTCAAAGTTCATTACATCCTATCATGCATGATCATTAACTTCTCATTTATATTTCATGCATAATTTCATTTCATCATAATAAAAAGCATATGCATCATTCAAATCTTAAAAGTTTCGTATTAATTTGTCAAATTGCATCCTACCATGCATGATCATAACTTTTCCCTCTTTTATCATTTGTATGTATCAAAATAAATTCATGAATATTTCATGCATTCATATCATCACATAAAGAATATCAAGAAGAATTAATTGGGTGATGAGATAAATATTTCATGAATACAAGGAATTATACAGAAAAATCATATCATGAGAGATAAAATATCAAAGATCATGAAGATAAATCATGAGTATCAATAGACATATTATGATTCTTTTTAAATACCTCAAATAGCAAAAAGAAAGAATCCTAGTAGACAATCTTGATTAATAAAAAGAATTTTCACATTAAAATTTTGAGAATTCAAGAGAAAGCATGATTCATTTTAACAAATCTCCTCTTAAATAAATAACAAAAAGAATTCTTAGAAGATCATGATATAGATAGAATTCATTCAATCTTATAGGAGAATAAGATATTAATTCATGCATATAAAATCTCTCAATTCATTATGAATCATAAAAATTATAATTAAAAAAAATGATTCATATGGATAAATCTCAATAAGAAGATATAAGAACCCATAATAGGAGATCTTGTTTCATAAATGATTTCAAGTTATAAATTATGAGAAATCAAGATCATGATTTCGATAAAACCCATTAAATTTAAATAATTTTCATAATCCATGAGATTCATAAAGGCATAATATACATGTTTTAATTAATCTCCTTTTTGGAAAAATTGATAAAGTCAGAAAATTAAATTTTTCAAGGAGAAACCTTTCCTCTTTTTAGTTGTTTCAATTCATGTGATTTATTTCATTCAAGCATATCTTTTTTCATTTATGCCAATTAAAAATATATATCATCGTTTAAAAATGAAAGTGCAAGATTTATTACGACAAAGATCAATAAGCGACTTTCATTATAGTAAAAATCGATAATCCATAAATCGCAAGATTCATCATGCATAATTTCGAAAGAAAAACTCATTGAGCATAATCATTATGCATTACTTCAAATCAAATATGATTTTATTTATTTTCAAAATATTTATACAAGCCAAAGAAATCATTAAACATAAAGCATATTCATCAATCATGGTTTCATTGAGCATAAGACATTTTCAACCAAAATCATTTTGTTATTAAACATGTAATTTTTATTATCATTTTTGAAATTACTAGTATGATCCTAATTTTTACATTTTCATTATATTTTAAAAAAATATAATTTTTTAAAAATAATTTTTTTAAAACTAAATAAAAAAAGAAAATACATCGGATCATGTAATTTCAAAATAAATTAAGGGAGTTTCGATTACCTCATCGATGAAAGCCATTAAGGCATAGTTTGCCATATCGCCTTTGTTGATTTTCTCCTCGTCTTCGGAGGAGCTCGATTCATCTCACTTTGTGTTCTTCTTCTTGCGTTCAAAGCAAATAGTTGTGTTCTTTTTGTTCTTGTTCTTTAATTCTTGTTTCATGAACTTTTTAAATTTCTTAGTGAGTAGTTCATGTTCACCATCGCTTGAGCTTATGCTCGAGTGGTCTTCAAATATTCTAAGTTTAAAATCTTTTCTTTTCTTTGGAAGGTGGTTCTTAAGTTCTTTACATGCATTGCACGTCATTTCATAGGTCATCAAGGACCTTATTAGTTCTTCGATTGAAAATTGGTTCAAGTTTTTTGATTCTTGAATAGCCGTTATTTTTGAATCCCAACTCTTATTAAGAGAACGCAAAATCTTGTTTACAAGTTCAAAATCCGAAAAACATTTGCCAAGAGCATTTAAACTATTGACGACATCCGTAAAATGGGTATACATGTCAACAATGGTTTCGCTCAGCTTTATTCGAAAAAGCTTAAAATTATACATTAAAAAATTAATTTTTGAATCTTTAACTTTGCTAGTTCCTTCATGTGTGATTTCAAGAGTGCGCCAAATATCGAAAGCCGTTTCATAAGTAGAAACACAATTAAACTCATTTCTATCTAGGGCGTAAAACAAGGCATTCATAGCCTTTTCATTTAGAGAAAATATCTTCTCCAAATCATTCCAATGGTTCATTAGAAGAGAAGACATTTGAAAACTATTTTCGACCATATTCCATAAATTTAAATCAATTTAAAGCAAGAAAACTCTCATTCAAGTTTTTCAATAAGTGTAGTCCGTCCCATTGATAAAGGAAGGACGAATGAGAGAGTGACTCTCTTGAAAGCTGAAAAGAGTAATTTCTTTATATGTTAATCCAAATGAGAAATCATAAGGCTCTAATACCAATTATTAGAATCAAGAGTCAGCACTAAGAGGGGGGGGGTGAATTAGTGTAGCGGTAAAAATTACGTCTTCAATAACTTCGTTGCGATGAAACCATTTACGTTGAAAATCGATCTTGGAAATATCTTAACTTTAAACATGTTCGTAAATGAATTGAAGGCAGTAAGCACTTAAAGAGGTTTGCAGTAAGGTAATAGCAAGAATAAAATGCAAAACAAAGAACACGACAGTTTTAGAGTAGTTCGGTCAACGTGACCTACATCCACTTTTGGCTTCCTCCTCCGATGAGGTCACGGGCGTCCACTAGCGATCTTCCTTAGATAGGAGAAGATCAAACTCCTTCTTACACCCCTCTTCTCCTTTTATCGGGTTTAGGAGATAACCCTTATAAGCACTCACACTCCTCTGACAGAATTCTAACACTTAGAACTTGAGGCGGATTCTTATAAGAGATTTCTACAGCATTTCTTTACTTTTAAACTCTATGCTTGTGTGCTTTAACCAGGGATGAGAGGGGTATTTATAGGCTTTAAGTTGATTCAAGCTTGGAGCCTAAAACTTTCCCATCCCGGGTTCCCTGAGCACGGGTGGTACCACCGCCCAGTGTTAGTCTGGCTGGCATTGCCCTAGGCAGTACCACCACCTGGGGGGCAATGCTGGGCGGTACCACTACCCAGACTAGCGGTACCATTGCCTGGCACCCTGCCAAGGGTGGTACAGTCGCCCAGACTGGCATTACCACCGCCTGACACAGTCTCGAAGACTGTACCACGATGGTGAGACTTCTTGGGGCACTATTTGGGCTTCTTATTGGACCCAATACAGTTCTTACATAGGCCTAGCTAGCCCTTAATTGGGTTGGCCCAAATCCAAGCCCAATTACGTGCTAATTATGAAATCCTAAGACATTTGCTAAGCAAAACAAATCCTTATATCTATTCTTCCGGCGAGCTTCCGGTGAACTTCCGGCGAACTCCTGGACTTCACGACGATCTTCTTGGCGAGTTCCGGCAAGCTTCTCTAGCAAGCTATGAGACTTCTCGGCTGGTTCCTCTAGAACTTCCGATGAACATCCAGACTTCCGACGAACTCTTGAACTCCCAACGTAATCACTTCCTTGACTCCGGGACTTTATTTTGCTTCATGCCTTGCTATCATAGTTAATCCTGCACATGTAAAACATACTTCGATCTAGATAATTAATACTAAGCATTAATCAAGTTGTCTGGTATGTCATTGGTCCCTTGACGCTTTGTCCGATTCTTCGGTGCATCGTCCTTTCTTGCGGCCTATTGCCCAATCGGCCAGTTGACTCTACAACTCTGATATCCTTGGCATAATATCCACTCTATCTATACATTGACCGTTCCTCCGGCTCGACGTCCAATCTTCTGATATGTTTTCCCTTGGTACAACATGATTTTTCCCACTTTAATTGTCTTATCCTAATTGAAGCATCCTGCGTCACTCAAAACGTAGATTAAAATATAAACACATATCAATTGGTTTCATCATCAAAATACGAGATTCAATAGTATCCCATAGGACATGATCCATTAGAGTTAAATTGATAGGGGGTTTCTATAAATAGGAGAGAACTAAAGGGCCATAGACTAAGCCTTTTTTAGCTACCACATTCTATTCTCCTCTCTCCTTCTTCTCCTCAGCCAACAACCCCTATCTAGGGCATGTGGATCACCACTAGAGTGGAGAACACTTGACCTCCTTCATCATCTCCCATAGATTTGTAGGATTTCAGGGATATACGATCTCCCTAAGTAATACATCTTTCTTATACATGTAGTTTTTGATTTTGCAACTTTTGCGCACCAATTTCACACAACGATGAAACCTTCTTTTAGTGGAAATTTGGGATTTTTTTTATTGTCTTTCTGCTACGTATATGATGTCACCCCAGATTTCCCTATAGCGATAAGTGGTGATCTAGTACCCAAATTTATATGCAGCTTGGCTAGAGCATCAAAGGTCGTGTTGGAACCCCTCAAATTCCTTGTAGGAGGCCACAACCCTCCTATCCCGATCAAAGGCTTGATTCTTCTCCTCCTCCCAAGCCCCTTTCATCACCTCAATTGCCAAACGGGTAGCCACCAGCTCGTCAGAGTTGGTTGACAACTGCCACCTCAACTACCTACCCTCCTCGATAGGTTCACCTAGCTGCTAACGAGTATCTCTCAATTCTTGGCATAGGACTTCAACCCGCTCCTCGATCTCCACCACACTCTTTGTGGCATCGTCTTTGTTAAATCTCAGATTTTGATGATGAAACCAATTGATAGTGTTTATCTGATCTGCATTTTGAGTGACGCAGGAAACTTCGATCAAGGAGAGACAATTAAAAGTAGGAAGAATCATGTTGGGCTGGAGTGAAATATGTCAGAAGATTGGACATCGAGCTGGAGGATCAGTTAACATATTGGCAGAAGGCTTCAGGCCATGGGTTCGGGCATCGGGCCAAGAAGAGTGGAAATTGCACCAAGGAAATCAGAGTTGCGTAGGTCAACTAGTTAATTGGGCAATAGGCCATAAGAGAGGACAATATGCCAAAGAATCAGATGAGGCATCGATGAACCAATGATATGCCAAACAACATTTAATTAGCTTTGTAATCATTATCTAGATCAAAGTAGGTTTTAAGCATAATTAGGTTGGAATTGTTGAATCTCATATTTTGATGATGAAACCAATTGATAGTGTTTATGATTTGATTTGTGTTTTGAGTGACACAAGATGCTTCGATCAGGGAGAGACAATTAAAGCAGGAATAATCATGTTGGGTTGGAGAAAAACGTGTCAGAAGATTGGATGTCGAGTCGAAGGATCGGTCGAAGTATCGACAGAAGGCTTCAGGCCATGAGTTCAGGCATTTGGCCAAGAAGAGCAGATATTGTGCCAAGGAAATCAGAGTTGTGGAAGTCAACTAGCCGATTGGGCAATAGGCCACAAGAGAGGACGATGCGCCGAACAATCAGATGAGGCGTCGATGAACTAATGACATGCTAGACAACATCTGATTAGTTTAGTATTAATTGTCTAGATCAAAGTAGATTTTTATATGTGCAGGATTAACTACGATAGTAAGGCATAAAGCAAAATGAAGTCTCGGAGTCAAGGATTCGATTTCGTTGGGAGTTCGAGAGTTCATCGGAAGTTTGAACGTTCATAAAAAATTCTATCGGAATTGGTCGAGAAGACTAGGAGCTTGCCGAAAAAGCTCGTTAGAACTCGCCAAAAAGATCATCATGAAGTCTAGGAGCTTGCCAGGATTCCACTGGAACACTGCCGAGAGATCGTCGGAAGTTCGTCGGAAGCTTATCGGAAGAAACCTAGTACTGACTTGTTTAGCTTAGTAAATGTCTTAGATTTCATAGTTAGCACATAATTGAGATTGGAATTGGGCTAGTTGGACCCATGTATGGACTATGTTGAGCCCAATGAAAGGCCCAAACAATGACCCAACAGGTGGCACCGTCGTGGCATAGTCTCCGAGACTATGTCAGGAGGTGGTACCGCCTAGTGGTAGTGTCAGGCGGTGGTACTGCTAGTCTAGGCGATGGTACCACCCAGACACAATCTTCCAAGCGGTGGTATCGCCTAGTGTTAGTGCTCTAGGCGGTGGTATCGCCTAACATAGGTGGTGGTACTGCTAGGGCTCGAGAAACCCAGGATGAGACCATTTTAGGCTCTAAGTTTGAATCAACTTGAAGCCTATAAATACCCCTCTCATCCCTAGTTAAACAACATAAGTATTGAGAATGAAAAAAAAAGAAATGCTGCTGCAATCTTGTGTGAACTCTGTTGGGAAATCCTTGGGGGCGACATTATATGCGTAGTGGAAGAACAAGAAAAGCAAAATCCCCGATTCCCAAAGAGATGTTCATCGTCGTGCGAAGATTGGTATGCAAAAATCCGTGAAACATGAAACTGCGTATAGAGTAGATTGTGTTACCTAGGGAGATCGTATATCCCTGTTTCCTTGCAGATCCTTAGGAGAGGGGTGAAGGAGGTCAAGCGTCCTCCTCTCTAGCAATGATCCACCACAGGGGGGGGTTATGCGACGACGCCTCCTCAAAACTCCAGACCTACTCTGAGGTGGAGATGGAGAGGAGAATAGGAAAAGGCAAACAAAAGCTCTCTATCCCATGGGGCTCAATCCCTCCTATTTATAGAGGTCCCCTGTCAAACCCTAATGGTTCCTCCCTAGTGGGTATTGGATCTGCATCCAATAAGACAAGGGCTCGTCCGGATATCTCATATCCAAACCTCTATTCATCACAATGCCTACCATATGTGTGACCCCCTAGGCCCAATATCGAAGCTGGTAGTGAGTCATACTGTCATGAACTCCTTCTAACTTCGGTGAATTATTATCTCTATAATAATTCACTCGACTCATCGACTTCTTCCTGACGTGCTAGGCCACTACGGCGTAGTCCCTAGAACGATATATAGGAATCGATCCATTGGACTGTCTGTTTTCATTAACGATGTACCTATAGTCCCTCATCCATCTAATATACCGTAGACCATATATCGAGCATGGTGTTGTCGACCCACCACGGTTTCTTCTCGAGTCTCGCTCTAATCGGATTCTCCTAACTCTTTCTCTATCAACCCGAATGACCACGGCCAGGGATTGTCTGAGCAAGAACACATGGGATATTCCTCTCATGGCCGAGAGTGGATGATCCTCTATCGACACTCAATAGCCCTCGTAAAAGGTCACTACCACTCCCAATGACCAGCTGTACTAGATCTGGGACAGCCAAACCTATAAGTCTCGGTATCAAAGAGTGGAGCACTCATATCGGACATCCTTGGTGTCTCAAGTCTAAGGACCAGATACGCCACTAGGACTACGGAATCGCTGTCTGACAATAAGGCATCATCAACCATCCAACATTCCGTAAGCGGATCAATCAGTGAACTCATTCTCCAATGAGCATATGTACTGTATCCCTAGTGTCCCTACACAAGCAGCTATGAGACCAGCTGCATCCATCATATGGACGGGTATACAGCACACCAGTCTGTTCGGTTATCACGATATCCCTCTCGAGTAACCTATGACTGGGATTATTTAGGATATGTGTTTAAAGGTGAATCGATCTCACTATCGTGATCTCATCACGATCCGATTCCCATTGCACAAATCCAAGGAAATATGTGTTTTAAGCCTTGCTATCATTAATATTTTCAAGTTAAATATATTTTCAAGATCGATTTTTATCGTAAGAAGATTTTAAGCCTTGTATTTCTCATTTGGTTTAACACTCAAGAGAAATAAATTTTTTCGGCTTTCAAGAGGGTTACTCTCTCATTCATCCTTTCTTGTTCAATGGGATGGACTACACATATTGGAAAACTCGAATGAGAGTTTTCTTGCTTTCGTTGGATTTGAATCTATGGAATATTGTCAAAAATGGTTTTCGAAGGTCTTCTCTTCCAATGAACCATTAGAATGATTTGGAGAAGAATTCTTTTTCTTTAAATGCTAGAGCTATGAATGCTCTATTTTGCTCCTTAGACAAAAAATAATTCAATTGGGTTTCTACTTGCGAAATGACTTTTAATATTTGGCACATTCTTGAAACTACACACGAAGGCACTAGTAAAGTAAAAGTTTCGAAGATTAATCTTTTAATGTATGATTTCGAATTGTTTCATATAAAGCTAAGCGAAACCGTTGTTGACATGTACTCCCATTTTACGGATGTCGTCAATGGTTTAAAAGCACTTGGTAAAAGTTTTTTGGATTTTGAACTTATAAACAAAATTTTACGTTCTCTTCATAAGAACTGGGATTCAAAAATAACTGTCATACAAGAGGCAAAAGACTTAAATAACCTTCTACTTGAAGAACTAATTGAGTTGTTATTGACCTACGAAATAACTAATATGACACAAAAAAAACTTAAGAATAACTTTCCAAAGAATAGAAAGGATTTCGGACTTAGAAGAACCGAAGACCACTCGAGCATAAGCTTAAGTGTTGGTGAACTTGAACTCCTCACTATGAAATTTAAAAAGTTTATGAAACAAAAATTAAAGAATAAAAAGAACGCAACTACTTGCTATAAATGCAAGAAGAGGGAAGTACTTTGGGATGAATCGAGTTCCTCTGAAGATGAGGAGAAAATCAACAAAGGCGAGGTGGCAAACTATGTCTTAATGACTTTCGACAATGAGGTAATCAAAATCCCCTTAGTTTATTTCGAAATTACATGATTCTTTTCATGAGTTATTTTTAATTATTTTTTCTTGAAAATTACATGTTTAATAATGTAATGAAAATATAAAAAAAAATAAAATGGGATCATGCTTACCTTTCTAGTGATTTAAAAAATAATAATGAAAATTACATGTTTTATGATAAACAAACAAAATGATTTTGATTAAAAGGGCCTTATGAAATCATACTTAATGTTTTAATGATGTAATAATGCAATAAAATGTTATATATAAATCTAATGCTTGTACACCTAACAAGATTAATTTAAAAATCAATAATATGTATCATGTTGATTTCCATATTGTTTCTCAATTTTGATTGGAGATGCTCTATGATTTATAAAACCATGTTTGATGATTATACTTAATGAGTTTATCTTTCGAAATTATGCATGATGATTCTTGTAATTTATGGCTTATCGGTTTTTACTAAAATGAAAGTTGCTTTTTCGGTTTTTGATGCATGTTTTGATTTGGCAATGTAAGTATCATGCTTGACGATTTTATATTTAATTATGCATAATGATTTGAAGTAATAATGATTTTTGGGTAATTTATGGTTTATTGATCTTGATGATTTCTATGATGAGATTTGCTCTTTCAATTCTAAACTATGATGTATGGTTTTCATATGAAAAAACTTGAGCATACTTATATGAAACAAACGAAACACATAAAAAAGGGATACATTTTCCATCTCTATCTTGTTGATTTTTCATTTATGAATCCATGTATATTATGCTTTTATGAATCTCATCGATTATGAAAATGATTTGAATTTAATGGATTTTATCGAAATCATGATCTTGATTTCTCGTGATTTATAACTTGAAATTATTTATGAATCAAGATCTTATTTTTGAACTCCCATGTTTCTTTTTGTTATTTACTAAAAATGAGATTTGTCAAAGTAAATCATATCCATTGATATGCATGAATTGAGATCTTGTTCTCCTACTATTCTTTTTGCTATTCACTAAAAAGGAGACTTATTCTAATAAACCATGATATGCTACTTAACATCTTTTAAGGTTTATGACTTGAATTTTATTATGTAAAATTCCTTGTATTCATGAAGTATATCTCATCACCAAGTTCTTGATATTCTTCATGTGATGATATGAATGCATGAAATACTCATGATATTATTTTGATGCATACAAAGAAGAAGTTATGATCATGCATGGTGTAATATAATTTGGCATTTTGATACCATCATGATTTGAAATATGTATGATTTGGAATGATGCATGCAATACTATGATTTGTTGCTAAAATGATGTATCATGAATGCTTAAGTATCATGTATGATATGTCCATAGTGATGATTTATTTTTAGTATCATGCATGAAGTAAGGATGAAATGTAAGGTTTGAAATTATGCTTGTTTTAATTTGAAACTATAATGATGCACAAATATATTGAAATAAGATTAATACTTTACCTTTGTCATGATTTAAAAATTGTTGTAAAGGGAAAATAAATTATAAAATTAATTTCTTCCCTTCTTTTTGACAATGACAAAGGGGGAGAAAGAACTAGCTATGCTTGTTTTAAAATTATGTAAAATTTTCTAGCTTGCATGGTGCAAAATGTGTTAGCTTGCTTAATGTAAAACTTACTATCTTACTAGCTTGCATATCCAAAAATTGCTAGATTGCCCAACTCAAAAGAGAAGTAAGAATTACTAGCTTGCACATCTCAAAGGAAAAGGAAAGATTGCTAACTTGCATACTTCAAGAAGTAAAAGTTTCTTTCTTGAACATCTCAAATATTTCTAGCTTACATTTTTTTAAAAAAATGATGTAAAAATTTGCTAGCTTGCATGATGTAGAACTTGCTATCTTGAACATCATCAAGACTTGCTAGCTTATAATCTCAAGAGAAGAAATAGTGCTATCTTGCTTATCTCAAGAAGCAAAACATGTTAAACTTGTACATATAGTAAAATTTATAAACTTGCAAAACCTAAAGTTTTGCTAGCTTGCATGATGATAAAACTAAAGATTATATTGCAATGATTTGAACTGTAATATGTCTCAAACACTTGTTAATTGAACTTTTCCTTTTTGTTGATGACAAAGAGGGAGAAGTATAATGATGTTATGCATAAGTTTATAATAACATGTTGCTTGGATTTTTGAATCCAAGAGTTCTATCAATATGACATATTGATAGGGGGAGTTAAGGTTAACTCCGTCATCAATTAGTTGTCATCATCAAAAAGAGAGAGATTGTTGAATCTTGGATTTTGATGATGAAACCAATTGATGGTGTTTATGATTTGATTTGCATTTTGAGTGACATAGGATGCTTCAATCTGGGAGAGACAATTAAAATAGGAAGAATCATGTTAGGTTGGAGAAAAACATGTCAGAAGATTGGACATCGAGCCGAACGATCGATCGACGTATTGACAGAAGGCTATGGGCCATGAGTTCGAGCATCGGGCCAAATAGAGCAGATATTGTACCAATAAAATCAGAATTATGGAAGTTAACTGGCCAATTGGGCAATAGGCCGCAAGAGAGGACGATGTGCCGAACAATCGAACGAGGCGTCGATGAACCAATGACATACCGAACAATTGTTGAATCTCATATTTTGATGATGAAACAAATTGATAAGTATTTATGAATTGATCTGCGTCTTGAGTGACATAGGATGCCTTGATCTGGATGAGACAATTAAAGCAGGAAGAATTATGTTGGGCCGGTGGAACATGTCAGAAGATTGGGCATCTAGCCGGAGGATCGGATGACATATCGACAAAAGGCTTCGGGCCATGGATTCGGGCATTGAGCTAAGAAGAGCAGAAATTACGCTAAGGATATTAGAGTTGCGAAGGTCAACTGGGCGATTGAGCAATAGGCCGCAAGAGAGGATGATGCGTCGAAGAATCGAACGAAGCGTCAATGGACCAATGACATGCCCGACAACATGATTCATGCTTATTAATAATTGTTTAGATCAAAGTGTATTTTTACATATTAAGGATTAACTATGATAGCAAGGCATAAAGCAAAATGAAGTCTCGGAGTCAAGAATGTGATTTCATTGGGAGTTTGAGAGTTCGTCGGAAATTCGAACGTTTATCGGAAGTTCTATTAGAATTGACCCAGAAGTCCCAAAGCTTGTCAAAGAAGCTCATTAGAACTCACCAAGAAGATCATCGTGAAGTCCAGGAGCTTGTTGGGAGTCCGCTAGAACATTATCGAGAGATCGTCAGAAGTTCGCTAGAAGATCGTTGGAAGCCCGCTAGAAGAGACCTAGACTTACAGACTTTGTTTAGCTTAGTAAATATTTTAAAATTTATAGTTAGCACATAATAGGGATTAGAATTAGACCAACCCAATTAGGGGACAGTTGGGCCAAGTTTGGGTTATGTTGGGCCAAGAGAAAGGCCCAAACACTGACCAAACAAGTGAAACCGTCGTGGCACAGTCTCTGAGACTGTGTCAGGTGGTGGTACCACCCAGACTCAGTCTCCGAGACTGTCTGGGTAGTGGTACCGCTAGTCTAGGCAGTGGTACCACCCAGTGTCAAGCTGCAGGCAGTGGTATCATCCTGTGTAGGCGGTGGTACAACCCTGTGTAGGTGGTGGAACCGCCCGTACCCTAAAATATTGGGGGTTTGAATTTTGGGCTCCAAATTTGAATCCATTTGGGGCCTATAAATACCCTAGCTATTTCTGTATGGATAAGTAAGAAATATTAAGCAAAACCCTATGACTCTAAAGTTGTAAACCTTAGAAAGTTGAGTTCTCTCCTCCCAAAGCTTAGAGAGAGTTCTAAGGGAGGTGTGAGAAAGATACCTTATAAAAGAGGGTTGTAAAAGGTTGTCTCCTACACTGGTGAAAAGGAAAAGAGGGGTGTAAAAGGGTAGTTAGTCTTTGCCCATTGAAAGAAGACCGATAGTGGATGCCGGTGGCCTCGACGAAAGAGGAATCAGTGAAGTGGATGTAGGTCACGATGACCGAATCAATATAAAAATCTGGTTTGCATTTCTCTTGTGCAATTTACTTTACTACAAACCACTTTACTTGTTTTACATCCACTATGCTCTTCTGTACGCTTTCAAAGTTAATACCTTTATGAAACAGTTTTTCGTTGGAAACAGATTTAATCGTAACGAAGTTTTGAACCGACATAATTTTTACCGCTACACTAATTCACCCCCCCTCTTAGTGCCGACTCTTTTTCTAACAATTGGTATCAGAGCCTCGTATTTCTCATTTGGTTTAACACTCAAGAGAAATGGCTCTTTTCGACTTTCAAGAGGGTCACTCTCTCATTCATCCTCTTTTGTTCAATGGGACAGACTACACATATTGGAAAACTCGAATGAGAGTTTTCTTGCTTTTGTTGGATTTGAATTTATGGAATATTATTGAAAGCGATTTTTGAATGTCTTCTCTTCTAATGAACCATTGGAATGATATGGAGAAGATGACTTTTTCCTTAAATGCTAGAGCTATGAACGCTCTATTTTGGGCTTTGGATAAAACTGAGTTTAATCGGGTTTCTACTTGCGAAACAACTTTTGAAATATGGCACACTCTTGAAATCACACACGAAGGCACAAGTAGAGTAAAAGATTCTATAGTTAATCTTTTAATACATGATTTTGAACTATTTCATACCAAATGAAACCATTGGAGACATGTACACCCATTTTACAGATGTCGTCAATGGTTTAAAAGCACTTGGTAGAAGTTTTTTGGATTTTGAAATCGTTAACAAGATTTTACGATCGCTTTCTAAAAATTGGGATTTGAAAATAATGGCAATATAAGAATCAAAGAACTTGTACCATTTTCCAATTGAAGAACTTATAGGGTCTTTGATGACCTATGAAATAACATACAATGCACGTAAAGAACTTGAGAACCACCTTCTGAAGAACAGGAAGGATTTTGGACTTGGAACAATTGAAGACCACTCGAGCATAAGCTCAAGCGATGGTGAACTTGAACTCCTCATAAAATTATTAAAACAAGATTAAAAAATTAAAAATAAACTTAAAAAGAAGAAGAAGACGACTTTGGATGAATTGAGCTCATCCGAAGACAAGAAGAAAATCAACAAAGGCAAGGTAGAAAACTACACCTTAATGGCATTCGACAATGAGGTAAACAACTCAAACGAAACTCCTTTAATTTATTTCAAAATTACATAATACTTTTCATGAGTTGTTCTTAAATTAGTTTAGAAAAATTATATTTTTTTTGAATTGCATGTTTAATGAAAATAAAAAAATAAAATGGATTATGCTTACCTTTCTAGTGATTTTAAAAGTAATAATGAAAATTACATGTTTTATGATAAACAAACAAAATGATTTTGATTAAAAATACCTTCTGAAATCATGCTTGATGGTTTAATAATGCAATAGAATATTAGATATAAATCTAATGCTTGTACACTTAATATGATGAATCATATTATTTCTTGATTTTGATTGAAGATGCTCTATGATGAATGAAATCTTGTTTGATTTGAAGTAATGATTTGATATCATGCTTAATAAGTTTATGTTTCGAATTTATGCATGATGATTCTTGAAATTTATAGATTATCAATTTGTACGATAATGAATGTGGCCTTTTAGATTTTAAACTATGATGTATGTTTCCATATGAAAAAAAAGAAAATTGATCATGTTTATATGAAATCAATCACTTAAAATGAAACACATAAAAAGGAAAATATATCTTAATGAAAATATAATGATGACTTGAAAGCATGCTTAACGAGTTTATATTTTGAACTTATGCATGATAAGTTTTACGATCTTTTGAAAGTTCTTTTTTGGTGTTAATGAATGATGCATGGATTTGAAAGAAAAGAACATGCATGCATGAAATCAATCAATAAGTTGAAATAAAAAGAGGAAAGAATTTTTTTTTAAAAAAAATTTCTCTATCTTATCAATTTTTCACTAAGAGATCAATAAAATTATTTATGCCATTTTGAATATCTTGAAAGAAATGTTGAGATTTTGATGATTTTGATGATTTGAATTTGAATAAGTTTTATCAAAATCATGATCTTGGTTTATTGGAATTACTTGAGATATTTTTTTTAATCAAGATCTCTTTTTTGTACTCATTTTTCTTAGTATTTTACTAAAGAGGAGATTTTTCTATGTGAATCATAAGATTTCTTTTGTGTGAATTGAAATTTTTTTCTCCTATGTTTCCTTTTGCGATTTACTAAAGAGAATATCTTTTTCAAAATTCATAACTTCAAATTTCATTTGAATATCTTTTTCGAAATTCATGACTTAAAATTTTATTTGAATATCTTTTATTATTTGATCTCCTTAGACTTCTCTTTGAATATTTAAGAGGAGATTTGTCAAAATTAATCATGTCTTTTGGTATTCACATGATATCATCTTTCATGATATGATTTTTTGGCTTTGTATAATTCCTTATATTCTTGAAGTATATCTCATCACCTAATTCTTCTTGATATTCTTCATGTGATGATATGAATGCATGAAATACTCATGATATTGTTTTGATGCTCTAAAATGATATAAATTTACTAGCTTATGAGTATCATGCATGATATGACAATTGATTTATTTTTAGTATCATGCATAGAGCAAGGATGATGTGTAATGTTTTAAAATTGTGCATAGTATAAATTGAAACTATAATGATGCACAAACATATTGAAATAAGGTTGATAGTTTACCTTTGTCATGATGTGAAATTGATAAAAAGAGAAAAAATTACAATATTGTATTCTTCCCTTATATTTGACAATGACATGGGGGAGCAAATTTTGCTAGCTTGCATACTTCAAGAAGAAGAAAAAGGTTGCTCATCTAAAAAAGATGCAAAAATCTTACCAACTTTCATATGTGTAAAATTTGCTAGCTCATAAATTGTAAGAAGAAAAACTTACTTGCTTGCTAGCACATCTAAAGAGAAGCAAAAATTACAAATGTACATATCACAAAAAGATGCAAAACTTGTTAGCTTGCGTCATGTAAAACATTGTATCTTGCTAGCTTGTTATCTTGCATTATTTTTCAAAAAACTTGCTAGCCTTCATACTTCAAAGAGAAGTAACACTTCCCAAATTGCTAGCTTGCATTTTGTAAAATAATGTAAAATTTTGTTAGCTTGCACTTTGCAAAGGAAGCAAAAATGGTACTTCTCAAAAGAGAAGAAAGAGCTTGCTATCTTGAACATCACCAAAAAATTGATAGATTGCCTATCTTAAGAAATAAAAAATGTAAACTTGCATAATTTGTAATCTTGCGCATCTTTAAAATTAATGATGATTTAGTAATTATGCATGTTGTAAAGTGATGCTAAATTTGCTAGCTTGCATGATGATAAAACTGAAGATTATGAATATATTGTAATGATTTGAACTTCTATGTCCAAATACGTTATAGTTGTAACTTCTTCATTTTGTTGATGACAAAGGGGGAGAAGTATGATCATGTTATACATGATGCCATGTTGTAAATATTTATGATGAAATTTACAATGACTTGAATTCAGCTTGAATTCAAGGTTCTATCAATATGGCATATTGATAGGAGGAGTTAAGGTTAACTCCATCATCAATTAGCTATCATCATCAAAAAGGGGAGATTGTTGAATCTCAAATTTTGATGATGAAACTAATTGATAAGTATTTATGAATTTATCTACATTTTGAGTGACGCAAAATGTTTCGATCAGGATGAGATAATTAAAGCAGGAAGAATCATGTTGGGCCGGTGGAATATGTCAGAAGATTGGACATCTAGCCAAAGGATCAAATGACGTAATGATAGAAGACTTCGGGCCATGGATTTGGGTATCTAGCTAAGAAGAGCAGAAATTGCGTTAAGGATATCGGAGTTGTGAAGGTCAACTGGCTGATTGGGCAATAGGCCGCAATAGAGGATGATGTGTCGAAGAATCAGATGAAGCGTCGATAGACCAATGACATGCCAGACAATATGATTCATGCTTAGTAATAATTGTCTAGATCAAAGTATATTTTTACATATATAGGATTAACTATGATAGCAAGGCATAAAGCAAAATGAAGTTCCCAAGTCAAGAATGCGATTTCGTTGAGAGTTCGTCGGAAGTCCGGACGTTCATCGAAAGTTCTATGGGAATTGACCAAGAAGTCTCAGAGCTTGCTAAAGAAGCTCATCGGAACTCACCAAGAAGATTGTCATGAAGTCCAAGAGCTTGCTAGGAGTCCGCTGGAACATTGTCGAGAGATCGTTGAAAGTTCAATGGAAGATCGCTAGAAGCTCACCGGAAGAAACCTAGACTTACGGACCTTGTGTAGCTTAGTAAATATCTTAAAATTCATAGTTAGCATATAATAGGGATTAGAATTGGGCTAACCTAATTAGGGGATAGTTGGGCTAAGTTTGGGCTATGTTGGGCTAAGAGAAAGGCCCAAATAGTGACCAAATAGGTGAAACCATCGTGGCATAGTCTTCGAGACTATCAGGCGGTGGTATCGCCAGTATGTGCAGTGGTACCACCTAGACTCAGTCTCCAAGACTATCTGGGTGATGGTACCGCTCAGTGTCAGGTTGTAGGTGGTGGGACCGCCCAGTGCAAGCGGTGGTACCGCCCACACCTTGAGATTTCGGGGGTTTGAATTTTGGGCTCCAAATTTGAATCCATTTGGGGCTTATAAATACCCCAGCTATTCCTGCATGGATAAGTAAGAAATATTAAGTAAAACTCTATGATTCTAAAGTTGTAAACCTTAGAAAGTTGAGTTCCCTCCTCCCAAAACTTAGAGAGAGTTCTAAGGGAGGTGTGAGAAGGATACCTTGTAAAAGAGGGTTATAAAAGGTTGTCTCCTAAACCTGTGAAAAGGAGAAGAGGGGTGTAAAAGGGTACTTGGTCTTTGCGCCTTGAAAGAAAACCGATAGTGGATGCCGGTGGCCTCGATGGAAGAAGAATCGGCGAAGTAGATATAGGTCATGACGACCGAACCACTATAAAAATTTGGTTTGCATTTCTCTTGTGCAATTTACTTTACTACAAATAACTTTACTTGCTTTACATCCACTATACTCTTCTGTACGCTTTCAAAGTTAATATCTTTATGAAATAGTTTTTCATTAAAAACGGATTTAATCGCAATGAAGTTTTGAACCTACATAATTTTTACCGCTGCACTAATTCACCCCCCCTCTTAGTGCCAACCCTTTTCCTAACAACAACATCTGATCAGTTCAATATTAATTATCTAGATCAAAGTAGATTTTTATGTATGCAGGATTAACTACGATAGCAAGGCATAAAGCAAAATGAAGTCTCAAAGTCAAGGACGTAATTTTGTTGGGAGTTTGAGAGTTCGTCGGAAGTCTAGACGTTCGTCGGAAGTTCTATTGGAATAGACCGAAAAGACCAGGAGCTTGCTGAAAAAGCTCATCGGAACTCGCTAAGAAGATCATGGGAAGTTCGCCGGAAGATCGCTAGAAGAAACCTAGAATTACGGACTTGTTTAGCTTAGCAAATGTCTTAGATTTCGTAGTTAGTACACAATTAGGATTAGAATTGGGCCACCCAATTAGGAGCTAGTTGGGCCTATGTATGGACTGTGTTGAGCCAAATGAAAGGCCCAAATAGTGACCGAATAGGTGGCACCATTGTGGCATAGTCTCTGAGACTGTGTCAGGTGGTGGTACCGCCCAGTAGCAATATCAGGCGGTGGTACCGCCAGTCTGGGCGGTGGTATCACCTAGACATAGTCTTCGAAGCGATGGTACCAGCAGATTGGATGGTGGTACCACCCATTGTCAGTGCTGCAGCCGGTGGTACCGCCCAGCACAAGCGGTGGTACCGCTAGGGCCCGGGAAACCCGGGATGAGACCTTTTTAGGCTCCAAGTTTGAATCAACTTGAAGCCTATAAATATTCCTCTCATCCCTGGTTAGGCTACACAAGTATTGAGAGTGAAAAAGAAAGAAACACTACTGTAATCTTATATGAGAATAGTTTGAGAGATGAGTAAGTGGGGGTATAAGGGTTATCTCCTAAACCCGGTAAAAGGAGAGAGAGTTGTAAAAGGTTGTTGGTCTTCGCCTATTGAAGGAAGACCGTTAGTGGATGCCGATGGCCTCGACGAAAGAGGAATCAATAAAGTTGATGTAGGTCATGACGACTGAACCACTATAAATTCTGGTTTATATTTCCTTCATGTTATTTCCTTATATTGGAAACTGAATTCTTGCATTACCTATGCTTCCGTACGCTTTCAAGTTAAATACATTTTCGAGATCGATTTTTTTCGTAAGAAGATTTTTAAACCCGTGATTTTACGGCTGCACTAATTCACCCCCCCTCTTAGTGTCAACTCGTTGCTAACAGGAATTGGGCTAACTCAATTATGGATCAATTGGGCCCAAGTATAAGCTATGTTGAGCCAAGTGAAAGGCCCAAACAGTGACCCGATAGATGGAACCATCGGTGGCAAAGTATCTGAGACTATGTCAAGCGGTGGTACCACCCAAACTTAGTATCCGAGACTATCAGGCAGTGGTACCGCTAGTCTGGACGGTGGTACTATCCAGACAGTCTCTCCAGCAATAGTACCACCTAGTATCAATACTACTGGCAGTGGTACTACCCAACATAGGCGGTGGTACCTCCATGACTTGGGAAACCCAGGATGAAATATTTTTTTACTCCAATTTTGAAGCTATTTGGGGTCTATAAATACCCCAACTATTCCTACATGGAGCAGCAAGAATTGAGCATGAAATTAAGTTGAAAAAGGGGGAAAAATACTTAAGAAAAAATTAGGAAACTCTCTTAGGATTTAGGATCACTTCTTCATAGTATTTAGAAGTTTGTCTAAAGGAAGAAGTGAGGTATAAGAAAGAGAGGCTTGTAAGGGTTGTCTCCTAAACCCATGAAAAGGAGAAAGAGTGTAAAAGGGTAGTTGATCTTTGCCCAGTGAAGAAAGATCTTTTGAATCTCGGATTTTAATGATGAAATCAATTGGTAAATTATTGACCTAATCTAGGTGCAGAGATAAGTGTGTAGGATTAACTACGATAGCAGTAAGGCATAAAGCAGATGATGGGCCAGAGTCAAAGATTCAGATGATGTACAGGAAGTGCGTCAAGAGCTCGCTGAGAGTTCGTTAGAAGATTGCCGAGAGTTCGTTAGAAAATCACTAAGAGTTCATCGAGAGTTCATCAGGAGTTCGCTGAAAGACTTGGCAAGAAGTTCACTGGAGATTCGTTGAGAAAATGATTCGATATACCAGACAAAGATTGCTTGCCTTAATCATAGTTAGAACATTAGTTGAGTTAGGATTGGGAGGTAATCCCACTATCTCAGGTAGGGGCCAACTAGGCCCTTAACAAGGCTAAATTGGGCTGGATTGAATAGCCCATTCAACACCTAAAATCACGATCGACGGTGGCATCGCGTGGGCCTCGATCTCCCAGGTGTTCTAGGTGGTGGTACTGTCGACAATTAATATTGTCAAGCGGTGGTACCACCCCTGTTAGGTGGTGGTATCGCTAGAGCTCGGTCTTCAAGCTCTATCAAGCGATCGTATCGCCCAGACTGGGTAGTGGTACCACCTAGTGTCAATTGTTAAGTAGTGGTGCCACCTAATAATGATTGTGGTACTGTCATTATCCCAAAATCTAGGGATGTGATACTTTTTAGCTCTAATTCTGAAGCCATTAGGGCCTATAAATACCCCAACCTTTTTTGCATGAAAGAGCTCGAAAGTGTTAACATAATCTTGAATCCATAGGATGTTAAAGTGTTGTAAAGTGAAAAGAGTCCTCCCCTCCCTCTCTTAGCTTTGTAAGCATCTAAGAAAGAGGAGTGAGGCTTATAAGAGTTATCTCCTAAATATGATAAAAGGAGAAAGAGCTATAAAAGGTGGTTGGTCTTCAACTATTAAAGGAACGCCATTAGTGGATGCCAATGACCTCGATGGAGGAGGAATCCGAAGTGGATGTAGGTCATAATGACCGAACCACTCTAAATTATGATATGCATTTCGTCTTGAGCAACTTACCTTTACTACAAACTGCTTTACCTTCTTATTGCCTTCTCTAAGCTCTCATATGCTTTTAAGTTAATATCTTTATGAAACAGTTCTCCTAAAAATCAAGTTTAATCAAAATGAAGACATTTGAAACCGATAATTTTTCCACTACACTAATTTACCCTCCCCTCTTAGTGCCACTCTTAATCCTAACAAGATAGTTAGTGGATGTCGGTGGCCTCGATAGAAGAGGAATCAGGAGTGGATGTAGGTCACAACAACCAAACCACTATAAAACTTGATTTGCATTTCTATTTGTGCAATTTACCTTGACTGCAAACTACCTTACTTGCTTTACCTTCTGATTACACTCTTCCATTTGCTTTCAAATCAAGCACATTTCCAATACGGTTTTGTCAAACGTACAAAAATTTTGAACCGATGTTGATTTTATCCACTGCACTAATTCACCCCCCCTCTTAGTGCCAACTTGATCCTAACAGTTGGTATTAGAGCCATGTTTTTCTCATTTAGTTTAACACCTAAGAGAAATGGCTCTTTTCGGCTTTCAAGAGTGCTTTTCTATCGTTCGTCCTCCCATGTTTAATGGGACGAACTACACTTTCCTTAAACCTTGATTTATGAAATATTATTGAAAATAGATTTGAAAGGTCTTCTCTTCCAATGAACGATTGTAATGAGTTGGAGAAAAAGACTTTCTCTTTAAATGGCAAGGCTATGAATACCTTGTTTTGCACTTTAGATAAAAATAAGTTCAATCGAGTGTCTATTTGTGAAACTGCGTTCGATATTTGACACACTATTAAAATCACACACAAAGGCACTAGTAAAGTTAAAGATTCAAAAATCAATTTTTTGATGCATGATTTTGAATTGTTTCGGATGGAACCAAGTAAGACCATTGGAGATATGTACACTCGGTTTACGGATATCGTTAATGGTCTAAAAGTACTTGGTAAAAATTTTTCTAACTTTGAACTCATTAACAAAATATTGAGATTCCTTCCAAAGAGTTGGGACCCTAAAGTAACGGTTATTCAAGAGGCCAAGGATTTGAACTATTTTTCATTTGAAAAACTTATCGGGTCTTTGATGACCTATGAAATGACTTATGTTGAACATGATAAATGTGAGAACCACCTTCCAAAGAATATGAAAGATTTGACACTTCGAACAATAGAATACCACTTGAGTGATGACTCAAATGATGATGACCTTGAACTTCTTACAATAAAGCTTAAAAGATTCTTAAAACAAGAATCAAAAGTAAAAATGAACTTAAAAAGAAAAAGCTACAAAAGAAGAAGAAAACACTAAAGGTACCTTGGGATGAATCAAGTTCATCCGAAGATGAAGAACAAACTAACAAAGGCAAGGTGGCAAACTATGCCTTAATGGCTCTCGACGATGAGGTAAATGACTCACCCGAAACCCTCTTAGTTTATTTTGAAATTACTTGATACTTTTCATGAGTTGTTTTTAAATTAGTTAGTAAAAATTAAATAAAAGGGGATCATGCTTTGCTTTCTAATGTTTTTGAAAAATAAAATATTATAAAAAATATATCATGCTTCTTTTTCTAGTTATTTAAAAATAATGATCATGACAATTGTATGTTTTATGATAAATGAATAAAATGTTAGATTTAAATCTAATACTTGTACACCTAATAAGATTAATTTTGTATATGTTTTAAGAAGCAATAATGTGTATCTTGATGATTTCTGTATTGATTTTTTATTTTGATTTTAATTAAAAATACTCTATGTTTAATGAAATCATATCTTGATGATTTAATGATGTATGGTGATTTCAAAGCATGCTTAATGAGTTTATATTTCAAAATTATGCATGATGATTTTTGTGATCTTTGCTATAATGAAAGTTCTTTTTCAATGTTAAATGTTGATGCATATTTTTATTTAGCATAAAAAAACTTGGGCATGCTTGTATGATATCAATCATATGAATTGAAACAACTAAAAATGGAATACATTTTAATAATTTCTCTATCTCTATCTTATCTTTTTTTATCTCAACAAGAAAATGATAAATCTATGTATGTCATTTTGAATCTCTTCAAAGTAATTTTGATGATTTGAATGAGTTTTATCTATATCATGATTAATCTTGAATTCTTAGAATCAAAACTTGATAGTTTCTTTATATGAATCAAGACCCCTCACTTTTTATTCTCGAATAATTTCTTACATTTTATTAAAGAGATTATTTATCGAAATGAATCATGTCATTTGGTATTCATATGATCTTATCTTTCATGATATGATTTTTACTATGCAAGTATATCTCATTACCAAACTTTCTTGTTATCCTTTATATGATTTGAAAATTGATGTAAAGGGAATTGAATTGTGCTATTGTATTATTATTCCCCTCTTTTTGCCAATGACAAAAGGGGAGAAAGAATTGCTAGTGTACACATCTCAAAAGAGAAGCAAAAAGTGCTATCTTGCAAATCTCAAGAGAAGCAATGTTTGCTAAGTTACACATTTCAAGGAGATGCAAAAACATGCTACCTTGTATATTTCAAAAATTGCTAGCTGAAGATGCAAAATTTGGAAACTTGCACATTGCAAAAGGAAGAAAAACTTGCCAACTTGCACATTTCAAGAAAATGCAAAAACAAGCTATCTTGCACTTCTCAAAAGAGAAGAAAGAAACTCACTAGCTTGAATGTTCTAAAGTGATGAAAACTTTACTAAATAGCTAAGCTTTCATATCTCTAAAACTTGATAGTTGCACTTATCCTTTTAATTAATGATAAAGGGGGAGAAGATATGATGATATGAGAATCATACATGGTATGATGTAATATACTTTAATATTTTAATACCATGATGATTTAAAATATTTATAATGATGCATGCAATGCAATGATATACATATAATGTGTTACAAATATTCATGAATAAAATTTGCTTTGACTTGAATTCAAGGTTATATTAATATGGCATATTGATAGAAGGAGTTAAGGTTAACTCCATTATCAATTGGTTGTCATCATCAAAAAGGAGAGATTATTGAATCTTGGATTTTGATGATGAAACTAATTGATAGTGTTTATCTGATCTGCATTTTGAGTGATGCAGAAAGCTTCGATCAGGGAGAGAATTAAAAGCAAGAAGTGTTGAATCTCAGATTTTGATGATGAAATCAATTATAAATTATTTGATCTAATCTATATGTTGAGAAAAGTGTGTAGGATTAACTACAACAACAGTAAGATATAAAGCAGGTGTTGTGCCGGAGTCAAGATTGAGACTTCGTTAGGAGTTCGAAAGTTCATCGGAAGTTCTGCCGGAACCAACCGAGAAGTCCAAGAGCTTGCCAAAGAAGCTTATCAGAACTCACTAAGAAGTTCGTCATAAAGTTCAAGAGGTTGCCGGGAGTCCGCTGGAACATTGTCGGGAGTGCATCAGATGTTTGCCAGAAGATCGCCAGAAGAGCCACTAACGTACCGGAACAAGAGTGCTTTGATTATGTCTTAGTAATTATAGTTAGATCGAAAATTAAGTTAGAATTGGGAGGTAATCCCACTAACTTAAATTAAGGGCCAATTAGGCCCTTAATAGGGCCGAATTGGGCTGGATTGAATAGCCTATTCAGCACCTGAAATCATGGCCAACGGTGGCACCACCTAGAAGACCCAATCTCCCAGGTGGTCTGGGTGGTGGTACCACTAGTAGTTAATGCTACCGGTGGTGGTACCACCTCTGTCAAGTGGTGGTACTACCAGAGCTTGGTCTCCGAGCTTTGTCAGGTGGTGGTACTGCCCAATGTTAGGTGTCAGGTGACGGTACCACCCAGTAATGATGGTAATACTACTAGTACTCCAAAATCCGAGGATGTAACACTTTTAGGCTTTAATTTTGAAGCCATTGGGGCCTATAAAATCTCACCCTTTTCTGCATGAAAGGGCATAAAAGTATTAGCATAATCTTGAGTCTTTGAAGTGTTAAAGTGTTGTAAAAGTACTAGAGTCCTCCTCCTACCTTTCTAAGTGTTGACATCATTCAAGAGAGTTGTGAGACTTGTAAGAGTTCTCTCCTAAACCCATGAAAAGGAGAAAGCACTGTAAAGAGGTGGTTGGTCTTCGCCTATTAAAGGAAAGCCATTAGTGGATGCTGATGACCTCAACGGAGGAGGAATCCAAAAGTGGATGTAGGTCACAATGACCGAACCACTCTAAATTCTGGTTTGCTTTTTATTTGTGCAATTTACAATACTGCAAACTTTCTTAATCTTCTCTTTACACTTTTATGAAAGCTTTCAAGTTCAATTTCTCTCCAAAATGGATTGAATCAAAATGAATATTTTCTAAAATCGAGTTTAATCGGGAAAGTTTTCTGCTGCACTAATTCACACCCTCCCTCCCCCCCCCTAGTGCCGCTCTTGATCCTAACAATTGGTATCAGAGCAAGGTTCACTCCCATTTGGTTTATAACCCAAGAGAGATGGCATTTGCTAACAACCAAGAGGGTTATTCAATTACACATCCACCCATATTTAATGGGATGAATTACATATATTGGAAGACTAGAATGAGGATCTTCCTAATTTCAATAGATTTCGAATTATAGAATGTTGTAGAAAATGGGTTTCAAAAGTCTTCTCTTCCAATGAATGATTGGAATAAGTTGGAGAAGAAGACCTTCACATTAAATGCTAAGGCTATGAATGCCTTATTTTGTGCATTAGATAAAAATAAGTTCAATTGAGTGTCGATTTGTGAAATAGCTTTTGATATTTAGTACATACTCGAAGTGACTCATGAAGGCACTATTAGAGTAAATGAGTTAAAAATTAATCTTTTAGTACACACTTATGAGTTGTTTCGGATGAAACCGAGTGAGACCATTGGAGATATGTATACCCGATTTACGGATGTCGTCAATAGTCTAAAAGGACTTGGAAAAGGTTTCTCAGATTTTAAACTTGTTAATAAAATTTTAAGATCCCTTCCAAAGAGTTGGGACCCTAAAGTCACGGTCATTCAAGAGACCAAAGATTTAAATAAATTTCCTCTCGAAGAACTAATCAAGTCACTAATGACCTATGAGATGACTTGTAATACTCATGAAGAGCTTGAGAACAACTTTCCAAAGAACAGGAAGGATATGGTACCAAGAACTCAAGAAGACCACTTGAAAGAAAATTCAAGTGATGAGGACTTTGATGATGATTTGGTACTCTTAACAAGAAAGTTAAAAAAATTCATAAAAAATGATAAATTTAAAAATGACACTAGAAATAAATTTGAACCTAAGAAAGAACAAGTGATATGCTATAAATGCAAGAAGCTAGGATACTTCAAGAGTGAATGTCCCCAAGCAAAGAGGAAGCAACCAAAAGAGAAGAAGACTCTCAAAGAAACTTAGGATAACTCAAGTGCATTTGAAGAAGAGGAGCCAACCAACACCGATCAATTTGCTCACTATGCGCTTATGGCTATTAGAGATGAGAAAAATATACCATCATAAACTAGGAGCAAGAGATGACACCTTGATAGTAGATGCTCAAGGCATATGACCAGAGATTCATCTTAATTCTTTAAGATCACTAGCCTAGACGAAGGATATGTCACTTTCGGAGACAACAACAAGGGTAAAATCATTGGTAAAGGAATAATAGCTAACAAATCCAACTTCTTTATTGAAGATATTTTATTAGTTGATAGCTTAAAACATAACCTTTTGAGCATTAGTCAATTGTGTGATAAAGGATACATCATTAGATTTGAATCCAATGCTTGCATTATTGAAAAACCACACATAAACATATCTATGATTGCCCTAAAATAAAATAATGTACACACTATTAACATTGATGAACTTTGTAATGATGTGTTTTTTGATTTTGAATGATGATGCTTGACTTTGGCATAGGAGATTAGGTCTTACTAGTATGAAACTAATCTCTCAAATCTCATCTAAAGAACTTATAAGAGGAATTCCTCATATTAAGTTCGTTAAAGACAATGTGTGTGATGCATGTCAACTAGGAAAACAAATAAAAGGTAGTTTCAAACCAAAAAACCAAATAAGCACCTCTAGACCATTGCAATTAATCCATATGGACTTGTTCAAACCAATTGCTACATTAAGCCTAGGAGGTAGCAAATACGCATTTATTATCATGGATGATTATAGTAGATACAAATGGACTTACTTTTTGGCACACAAAAGTGATTGCTTTAGGTATTTCTCTAAGTTTTGTAAACTTGTTCAAAATGAAAAAGGTTTTATGATTTCATCAATTTGAAGTGATAATGGTAGCGAATTTTAAAACCATGATTTCTAAGAATTTTATGAATCTAATGGATATAACCACAACTTCTCTACTCCAAGAAATCCTTAACAAAATGGAGTAGTAGAAAGAAAGAATAAAAACTTACAAGAAATGGTAAGAACAATGTTAAATGAACATAGCCTACCCAAATATTTTTGGACCGAAGCCATAAATATGGCATGCTATGTCATGAATAGAGTTCTAGTAAGACCATTACTTTCCAAAACTTTTTATGAGTTGTGAAACAATAAAAAACCTAATGTTTTATATTTTAAAATTTTCGGATGTAAATGCTTTATCTTAAATGAAAACGATGCCTTAGGTAAATTTGATACAAAATCCGATGAAGAAATTTTCCTTAGCTATTCCTTTATTTCTAAGGCCTTTCATATTTTTAACAAAAGAACTTTGGTTATAGAAGAGTCTATTCATGTTGTTTTTAATGAATTTTCCAAAGTTAAGAAAAATGAACTTGATGATGATGTTGATTTTGATGCTTTGAATTTAAATAAAATCCTTCCTCCAAATAGCAACTTGGATGCATCTTCTTCTAAAACATCCTTACCCAAGGAATGGAAGCACGTAGATACTCATCCTAAGGAGCTAATCATAGGAGACACATCAAGAGGGGTTCAAACTCATTCCTCTCTTAAGAAGTTTTGTGAAAACACCACTTTTCTCTACCAAATTGAATCTAAATGAATTGATAAGGCCTTGAAAGATGATTCAAGGGTCATTGCAATGCAAGAAGAGTTAAATTAATTTAAGAGAAATAAGGTGTGGAAGCTTGTTCCTAGGCCAAATGACTATTTAGTTATTAGTACTAAATGGGTCTTTAGAGACAAGCAAGATGAATTTGGTATCGTGGTTAGAAACAAGGCTAGATTAGTGGCCAAAGGTTTCAACCAAGAAAAATGTATCGATTATAAAGAAACCTTCACTCCTATGGCACGATTAGAAGCCATAAGGATGCTCCTTGCCTATGCTAGTAGTAATAATTTTAAGTTATTTCAAATGGATGTTCAAAGTGCTTTTCTTAATGCTTTATTTTTAGAGAAGTTTATGTTGAACAACCTCCCAGATTTAAGAATGATAAGTTCCCCAATCATGTGGGTTCCACCAGCCCTAGCCTCGGTTTAATAGGGGCAAGATTAAGGCAGGTTGCACCGGGCTGAAAGCATTACAACCGCTGCAAACCCGTGACAACCGGCCTGGTGCTACCACAACTAAAGCGGTGCCACCAATAGGGTAGTGAGCTCTCGTTTTGACCGCTATGTGGTCTATTTGAATGTTTCTTACTTGAGAAGAGTTTTTATTTATGGAGCAGTCAACTTTACTTTCATGCTTATGTAAGAATTTTTCATTTTAAGATGAGAGACATTTGCAACATCAAGATAGATCTAGTGATCGCATATTCTTCTTCAAATGTCGATTCATGTTTGTGATAGTTTGTCCACGTTGGTAAGCTTTGCAAGTTCATGACAAACTTTGCTTACAAAATGTAAGTTCATGATATAGTTGAATTTAAAAGTAACTAACTTATCAGGTTTGATGGGATTGAAAATCCGAGGATATGTGAAGGTACATATGGGTTTCCAATTCGAGGGATAAAATAGGTTTATATTGCTTTTTGTAATTTTAGTTTTTTTTTTTCTTCTTTTTTTTTTTATTTTTAGGGCATCACGTGTTCTTTTTGGATCTCAGGTTATGAATATGGAGAATCCAAAGAGCAGGATATTATTTCTTGCTCCCAGCTTGTGATGGTGTATATCTCTACAAGAAAGGATAATTTTTAGGTACCCATTTGCTTTTAGGTGCCTCAAAAGTTGATCTATATTGTTCATCATGTTGTATAGAGTTTATCATGGTTCCTTTAGGAACCCAAATTAATTTATTCGGACTAATTTTCTTGAATGGACAATAATGCGTTTTATGTCCATGCTTGCAACAAAAATTGCATTTACTTTGGTGTCAAATATGTAGGATGGGGCCTTTTATGAAGGTGGTTGGATTTTGGTGAGAATTTCTCACAAATCCGATTCTACTTCTTTCGGGAACGTGACCCTTATTTGTAAGGATCATGTTCAAAGACTTACTACCAACCTCAAATTTCTTCAAGGTGTCCATGAGTAGCAAGTTTTGCTTTTGGATAGTTTCTAGATCATGACATTTGATACAATAGCCTAAACTATCATGATATTCAGTCTTTAACTTATCGAAATCACAATTAAGACTATCATGCTCCTTTTTTAGCAATTTGTATTTTCTACTAATAATCTTGCATTCATCAAATAAATCATGGAAGTCATTTAATAATTCATCAAATGATAAATCTGCATCAATTAAATTTGTTACCTCCTCTCCGATAGCCATTAAGGCGTAACGAGCAACTTGCTCGGTGTTGGACTCCTCTTCTTCGGATGCGCTCGAATCATCCCATGTTGCTTTGAGTGCCTTCTTCTTTGATGTTCTCTTCTTGGCTTGGGGACAATCACTCTTGTAGTGTCCCGGCTTTTTGAACTCATAGCAAATAATTTGGTCCCTTTTAGGTTCAAGTTTATTTTTTGCGTCATTTTTAAACTTGTTTCTTTTAATGAATTTTTTGAATTTTCTTGTTAGAAGTGCCAAGTCATCGTCACAGTCCTCATCACTTGAGTTTTCTCTTAAGTGGTCATCTAAAGTTCTAAGTGACATATCCTTCCTGTTCTTTGGAAGGATGTATTCTTGCTCTTCAGGAGCCTTGCATGTCATTTCATAGGTCATTAATGATCCGATTAGTTCTTCAAGAGGGAAGTTGCTTAAATCTTTAGCCTCTTGAATAGCAGTAACTTTAGAGTCCCAACTCTTAGGAAAGGATCTTAGAATCTTATTTACGAGCTCAAAGTCCGAAAAGCTTTTGCCGAGTCCTTTTAGACCATTGACGACATCCGTGAAACGGGTGTACATGTCACCAATAGTCTCGCTCGGTTTCATTCGGAAAAGTTCGAAAGAGTATATCAAAAGATTGATTTTTGACTCTTTTACTCTACTTGTGCCTTCATAAGTCACTTCGAGTGTATGCCAAATATCAAACGCGGTTTCACAAACCGAAACACGATTAAACTCATTTTTATCAAGCTTACAAAATAAGGCATTCATAGCCTTTGCATTAAGAGCGAAAATCTTCTTCTCCAATTCATTCCAATCGATCATTGGAAGAGAAGATTTCGAAAAATCATTTTCGACAAGATTCCAAAGTTCAAAATCCATCGAAATAAGGAAGATCCTCATTCGGGTCTTCCAATAGGTGTAGTCCGTCCCATTGAACATGGGTGGACATGTAATAGAATGGCCCTCCTGGTTTCTGGCATATGCCATCTCTCTTGAGTTTTAATCCGTTTGAGAGTGAACCCCGCTCTGATACCAATTGTTAGGATCAAGAGCAATAAGAGGGGGGGGGTGAATTAGTGCAGCGGAAAACTTTCAACGTTTAAAACTACGTCCGTACGACAAAGTCGATTTCAATAGAAAAGTCGATTCGTAAATTTCTTTGACTTAAGAATAGGAAAGAAGCAGTTAAAACAATTCTATAAAGGTAGTTTGCAGTTATGATGGAAATCAGAATGTAAGCGCAAACTGAAATACGATGTTCGTACGGTAAAAGTGATTTCAATAGAAAAGCCGATTCGTAAATCACTATAACTTGTGATTAGGAAAGAAGCAGTTAAAACGAATCTATTAAGGCAGTTTTCTGTTGTGATGGAAATCAGAATGTAAGCGCAAAGTGAAATACGATGTTCGTATGAGAAAAGTGATTTACGTCTAAACACGATTCAAAAAATATTGAGCTTGGAAACGCACTCGTAAAAGCACAGAAGGCAATAAGCTATGAAGGAGGTTTGCAGTAAGGATAATAAGCTCAAAGTAAATGCAAACCAGAGAGCAGCGCGATTTAGAGTGGTTTGGTCAATCTTGACCTACATCCACTTCTGGCTTCCTCCACCGATGAGGTCGCCGACGTCCAATAGAGGCGTTCCTTCAATAGGCGAAGGCCAACCACCCTTTTACAGTTTCACTCCTTTTGACGGGCTTAGGAGACAACCCTTACAAACTTTTCTCTCCTCTCTTGAAATATCTAAACTTGGAAGAAAAGAGGGAGAAGAACCTTTAGCTTATTACAACACTTTTGAGCTCAAAAATCTCAGAGTAAGATCAGGATTTTGGTGGTTTTTTGTTGCTCTTTCATTGCTGAAAGAGTGGAGTCTTTATAGGCCCCAAACCAGTTTGAATTCGAGCTCAAAAACTATCAATTCCCAGAATTCCGGGTGCAGCAGGTTGCATCACCCCGAACTCAAGATGAGCCTCTAGGAGGTGCCACCGCTTGTCAAGGCTGGTTACCCACCGCAAAGCTCGGAGACCGAAGCTCAGGCGGTGCACCACCGCAAAGCTTCGGAGGCCGAGCTCAGGCGGTACCACTGATCAGGCGGTTGCCATCAAGTATCGAGGCGGTTGCACCGCCCAACCGTAACTTGAGACTAAGCCTGGGCGGCTGCCACATAACCAGGTGGTGCCACCTCTGGGCGAGATCTGGGTCCCAATGGGTTGATCCATTCGCCCAATTTGTTCTTTCAAGGGCCCATTGCCCCTAGATTAAGTTAATGGGATCACCTCCCAATTCTAACTTAATCATCGTGATAACTACGACAATTCTTAAGACTTTTACTACAGCTTGCTCCGGTGCGTCAATCGCTTCTCCCGGTGAGCTTCCGCCAAACTTCCAGCGAACATCCGACGGTCCTCCGACGATGCTCCTACGGACTTTTGGCAAACTCCTAGACTTGCGACGATCCACTTGGTGAGTTCTGATGAGCTTCTTTTGGCAAGCTCCTGGACTTCTCGGATTTGTTCCCGCAGAACCTTCAACGACCGTCCGGACTTCCATCAAGCTCTCGAACTCCCAATGTGAACATAGTCCTGACTCCGGCGCAACTCCTACTGTATGTCTTACTTTCATCATTGTTAATCCTGCACACTTATCTCAACATATGGATTAGATAACAAATGACAATTGATGTCATCATCAAAATCCGAGATTCAACAGACGGGCGGTGGAACCTGTTGGGAAATCAAGGGGGGGCGACATCATATGCGCAGCGGAAGAACAAGAAAACAAAAATCCCCGATTCCCAAAAAGATGTTCGTCGTCGTGCGAAGATTGGTGCGTAAAAATTCGTAAAAACACAAAACTGTGTATAGAGATTGTGTTACCTAGGGGAGATCGTTATATCCCTGTTTCCTTGCAGATCCTTAGGAGAGGGTGAAGGAGGTCAAGCGTCCTCCTCTCTAGCGATGATCCACACAGGCAGGGTTACAAGCGACCCTCCTCAAAACTCCGGGGCCTCTCGAGGTGGAGAGGAGAGGAGAATAGGAAGGGCAAGCAAAAAACTCTAGCCTATGAGGCCGTGAATCCCTCCTATTTATAGAGATCCGTGTCAAACCCTAATGGGTCCTTCCCTAGTGGGTATTGGATCTGCATCCAAGAAGACAAGGGCTCTGGCCGGATATCTCATATCTGAACCTCTACTCATCGCACGCCTACCATATGTGTGTGACCCTCTAGGCCCAATATCGAAAGTTGGCGTGAGTCATACATGTGAGAACTCCTTCTAACTCGAATTATTATTTCTGTAATAATTCACTCGACTTCATCGACTACTTTACGCATTTCAGGCCACTCACGATAGTCCCCGCATCGATACAGGGGGAATCCAATCCATTGGACCGCCTCGCCCTCGCTACCATGTACCTATAGTCCCTCATCCATCTAATATCCCGGAGACCGTGATATCGAGCATGGTGTTGTCGACCATATACACGGTTTCTACTGAAGTCTCGCTCTAATCGGATTCTCCCGAGAACTCTTTCTCTCAAACCCGAATGACCCCGCCAGGATTTGTCTCGAGCAAGAACACATGGGATATTCCTCTCATGACGCCGAGAGTGGATGATCCTCTCTGTCGACACTCAATAGCCCTCGTAAGGTCGACTACCACTCCCAATGACCAAATTGTACTAGATCCGGGATGCCAAACCTATAAGTCCGGTATCAAAGAGGGAGCACTCATACAGACATCCTTGGTGTGTCTCAAGTTTAAGGACCAGATACACCACTAGGACTATGGAATCGTTTGTCGACAATAAGGCATCATCAACCTTCCAAAGATTCAAAGTAAGCGGATCAATCAGTGAACTCATTCTCCATCGAGCACTGCATCAGATCCCTAGTGTCCCTACACGAGCAACTATGAGACCAGCTGCATCCATCATATGGACGGGTATACAGCACACCGGCCTATCCGTTATCACGATGTCCCTCTCGAAAACCTATGACCGGGATTATTTAGGATATGTGTTTAAAGGTGAATCGATCTCATTATCGTGATCTCATCACGATCCGATTCCCATTGCATAAATCCAAGGACATCACAATATATATATGCATTTATGCAATAGTTATAAAGTGATATACCCAAAATATAATAAGCAAAAAGATTCAGATCAAGTCACACGTGCCATCACTCACGTGATTGGCTTGTTGGGCACCTATGACTAGCAATCTCCACTTGACCTAAAGCCAATCACCCATATGTTCCGATCCCCATCGACTCCTGACGCCAAAGACAAAATGAGACAACGGCTTTGTCGGTTGGATTCGCAATGTTATCTTCGGATGGAACTCTTTCCACATTGCTACATCTCCTGGGTCACGATCTCTCGATAAGGTGGAACCTCCTAACATGCTTAGATTTCATGAGACCTAGGTTCCTTCACTTGAGCAATTGCCCTTGTTGAACATAGGAGATCGGAGATTCGCTATCCCAAGACGACTCCCAAATCTGGATGAACTTTTCACCCAGACTCCCTTTTGCTGCATCCGATGCAGCAAATGTATCCTCTCCCGGGTCGAAAATCAACAGTGGTATCTTGCTTGAACTCTTCCAAAGACACTCACCCCTCCATTCAAGGTGTACACATACCTGAATTCGACTTGCTATCATCGACATCAGTCTGAAAACTTGAGTCAGTGTAGCCTTCAACCTTAAGGCTATTACCTCCATATACTAGTAAAAGATCTTTAGTCCTTCTCATGTACTTAAGGATACACTTTACTGCTTTCCAGTGCTCCAAACCTGGATCCGCTTGATACCTGCTCATGACACTCAGAGCATGCGCTATATCAGGCCTAGTACATAGCATGGCATACATAATAGACCCTATTGTTGAGGCATAAGGTATCATATCCATGTTCGCCCTTTCTTCTGGAGTCTTTGGGGACATACTCGTAGAAAGCGATATCCCATGTCTCATCGGTATGAGACTTCTCTTGGAATTTTCCATGCCAAACTTTTTGACAATAGTTTCTATGTACCTG
The DNA here is from genome assembly GCA_900464855.2 of Musa schizocarpa. Taxonomy (NCBI): domain Eukaryota; kingdom Viridiplantae; phylum Streptophyta; class Magnoliopsida; order Zingiberales; family Musaceae; genus Musa; species Musa schizocarpa. The sequence goes on along the minus strand of LS990922.1, from coordinate 28,935,921 downwards.
GACTAGGACAAGCCAAGCATCCTCTTGAATCTATCTCTATAGATTCTAATCCCCAAGATATAAGATGCTTCCCCTAAGTCCTTCATGGAGAAGTGTCTAGATAACCAAGCCTTTACTGTGGATAGCATTCCTATGTCATTCCCAATGATGAGGATGTCATCAACATATAACACCAAAAAGGTGATAGCGCTCCCACTTATCTTTCTGTATACACAAGGCTCATCTTCGTTCTTAACGAAGTCATAAGATCTGATTGCCTCATCAAATCTTACGTTCCAACTTCTGGAAGCTTGCTTTAGTCCATAAATGGATCTAAGCAACCTACACACCTTATCTGGGGCAGCTCTTGGACACGAATCCTTTAGGTTGCATCATATACACCTCCTCCTCGAGGTTCCTGGGGCTGAGGAATGTGGTTTTCACATCCATCCGGATATCATAATCATAGTGTGCTGCAATAGCCAATAGAATTCTCATGGATTTTAGCATTGCTACGGGTGAGAAAGTTTCGTCGAAGTCAACACCTTGCCTTTGACGATACCCCTTAGCCACTAGCCTTGCTTTATAGGTCTCTACCTTTCCATCTACTCCCATCTTTTCTTAAAGATCCACTTGCAAACCGATGGGTACAATACCTTCAGCATCAACTAGGTTCCAAACCTTATTGGAGTACATAGAATCCATCTTAGAATTCATGGCTTCTTTTCCCACTTCCCGGAGTCTATGCTCATAATAGCTCCTCGTAGGTCCGAGGATCAATATCCTCTACATCCTCTGCTCTAATATGTCCCACATATCTCTCTCTCAGGAGGATGGGATACTCTATCGGACTGCTTTGTAAAAGTTGATACTGTGTATTAGGTACCTGAACAGATTTCGAGTCAGAGTGGTGCTTGAGCTTGGTTCTCCAACCTCGCTCAATTCTATCATTCTCCCCCAATCTCTCCAAGAATGTGTTCCTTCTCAAGGAACACTGCTCTCTTTAGCTACAAAGACCTTTTGGTCCTCGAGATGATAGAAATAATACCCACAAGTTTCCTTGAGGTATCCCAAAATTTGCATCGCTCATCCTGATTCTAACTTATCGGGTTGTGTCTTTCTAACATGGGCAGGGCAGCCCTGCATCTTAACAACCTTAAGATCGCTTCTTCCCTTTCCATATCTCATATGGTGTAGACACTAATGACTTAGTTGGAACTCTCGCTCGTAAGGTAAGTCTGGGTTTCTGGGCATATCCCTGAATGAGATGGGTAGGTCACGAAACTCATCATGGACCGTACATATCTAATAATGTACGATTTCTCCTTCGAGAGACACCATTGAAATGTATGTAAGGAGGTGTCCATTGGGATAATATCCCATGGTCCTTTGAAACTGAGTAAACTCTGTACTTCAAGTATTCACCTCCTCGATCGATCAAGAGTTTTGATACTCTTTCCATTACGGTTCTCCACCTCATTCTTATACTCTCTGAATTTCTCAAAGGCCTCGGACTTGTACTTCATTAAGTACACATATCCATACCTTGAGAAATCATCAAGAATATAATGAAGTAGGAGTAACCTCCAATGGCATGAGTTGACATGGGTCCACATACATCACTATGTATGAGTTCCAACAACTCATTGGCTCTCTCTCAGTTCTACTAAATGGAGATTTGGTCGGGCTTTTCCACGAATGCAAGGCTCACAAGTCGCATATGACACATAGTCGAATGGATCTAGATATCCATCATTTAGCAACTTTTGAATCCTTCTTTCATGGATGTGACCTAGCCTACAACACCCCTCATTTAGAATTTTCAGTATAAGTTTCTAGTTGAAATGTAGGTATCTATTTTAAATTTGATAAAAAAAGTCAAAGTATGAATCTGAGAACTTATTCATAAGTGTTGGAGGATTTGTTAAAAGAAAGAATCTGAGGACTTATATGTAAACCCTAAGGACTAAATCGTGAATATGATAAATCCAAGGACTAAACTGTAAAATATACAAAAATACAAACTTCACCGTTTTAAGCCTCTCTGCCTTCGTTCTTAAGGAAGCAGAGAGGGCAGCTCGTGGGTGATCAAAGAAAGAAAGAAAGAAAGAAGAAGAAAGAAGAAGAAGAAGAAAAAAATTGGGGTTTTAGGGTTCTTGCTTTAATCTCTTCACTTCTTCAAAAATTCTCAAAGGCAAGTGTTCTAACCCCATCCTACAGAATTTTTTAGTCTTTGTTTTATGTTGAATCAAAATAAATTGAAGGATTTCTATTTAGAAACTGATATGTCTCTATTTGGACATAGAACCATGGATTTTGAAGTTTTTCATTTCGGTAAACTAACCCCTATACACTCTTTCAGCTATAAGTTTTAGTACAAAATGTGAATTCGGGCAGAAACTATTTTGTTTGAAATTAGACTCTTATATCTTCCTTTTGACACTGATTTTGTAGATTTTGGACACAGGATACTTACCCAAACATCTGATTCAATTGAGCCTATAGACGCTGTAAAACAGGGTTCGAGATTTCTGACCTGTCGATACTAAAATGCCTATAACTCCCTGTTGAAAATTCTGAATTGTACCAAACTGATTTTATTTGAAACTAGACTTGAAAATCTTTCTTTTGACTTATAGTTTGAAAATTTTGGATTTCAATTGCCTACCCTATTGTCTGTTGAATCCGACCCTATAAATTCTGCAAACCAGTGATTGTGTTTTTGATCTTGTGTTACCAAATCAAAGGTAACTCCGCGTTGGGAACCCTGTTTCGTATGAAATTTGTTCCATCAGAATATAGATTGATATATGGTTCGACCATAGTTTTCTTATGGGTATTGGAGCATAATTGATATTCTGAAATATTTGTTTGATGTGCCACTGGAATTCTGTCCGAAATCGAGCTTTGGTCGATTTCAATATTTCTGCTCGTTCTTTTGATATTTGAATTCGTTTAACCTTCTTATTGGATTTGAGCTAAATATGATTGCTTGGAAATTCCTGTACACTCTTGTTTTTATTTCATTCCAAATCTGAATACATTTTGTGAGAGATTTGTTCTTTGTTTCAGATTGTTTGAAAAAAGGCACATGCACGTTCGTTGTTCAGCGTGTGCTTCGATATATGCTACTTATTGTTAAAACTGCCCTCTTGTTCTCTGGTGTATGGGATTGTCTGGACCTTTGCCAGAAATGGTAAAGGGTATCGCGCTTATTACCCGCTCCGTGGGGTCCCGCTCTGTGGGATGCGCTTATTACCCGCTCTGTGGGGTCCCGCTCCGTGGGATATGCTTAGAGCCTGCGATGCTCTGTAGCCCCTCTCGACTTCACCTAGACGTGGGTGGATGGATCTCCCGACGTGGGAGACTTTTTGTCGTGGTCATTCAGAAATGGATGAATCACATTCTCGACCGGTGATCCCACCACACCTTCTATATGTTTGATATGACATCCGGAGTTTTGGTGAGTTGTTTCGTTCATGCTCTGGATAAGAATGATATGATTGCAACGCCAAGGACGACGTTTGAGCTTCTGTATGATATTTGTTTTGATATGCTCGATATGCTTCATTCATTTGATGATTTTGTTTCAAATGTTCCATATGCCGTTGATATGCTTCGAACATTTTATATGCCATTGATAAGTTCCGATATGTTTCCTTTGTTCTTGATATGATCCAATTACTCTATGCCCCAATCTGTCGTGAACCAAATATGTAAGATTGAAAGGACAATTGTGTTTCTACTCTTAATGATATTATGTCTACAAAATCATATATTCTGCCTTGTATTTTTTGAATTGTATCTCTTTGGAAGTTGTACTATTTTGATATGGATATGTTAGTCACTTGTTTGAGCTCTTTATGCTCACCCCGTTTGTTGATAAATTTTTTTGAGGATAGCATATTGCTTGCTTTTAATGTTAAGATTGATTGAGGCGGTGGAAAGTTTAGAAGATTTTGGGCAAATCTTTGTTAGCATATATGTATTTGTTGTATAAGATACTCTACATCTTATGAAATGTGACGATGAATCTAAACCCGTGGATTTTGTGTAAGATAAAGGATCCCTCATGTATAGGATTTTGGTATGTTAAGTTAAATTCGTTAACTTTAATGATATGATCTTATGGTAATCGTTGGTTTTGGTGACTGCATAGACTTCCCATTTGTGAATTTATATTGTGGTTATTATTTTGATGAGTTGAGTTTTGATTGTGTGAATTATCGAGTGATGTGTGGTATGTTTATGAAATGCACAGGGTTATGAATTTGTAGACTATAGAGGTGAAATTTTGATCTGAATGTTTTCTTAGTGACCTCAAATGTGTGCTTGGATCCTGGGTTAGTTATGATGAAAATTTTAAATATTGTCGATATATTTTTGAGGGGCGTGACAGAGGTGGTATCAGAGCATGATTTGAGAATCACTAAGAATATCATTTTTTTTTTAGGTTTATTGACTATCAATTAGAGATTGATCAAAGAAAATGTTCCTTTGATGTTTTAGGAAGCGAGGATGACGAGATCATCTGGTTCTCCTGTTGCGTCTACTGCTGATCAATTGAGTGGTATCATGCGGACTTTGGAGACTATGGCACAAGTGATGCAACAACAACAACAACCTACCCAACAAGGAAGTAATGATGGAACAGAGACATCAAACCAAATGGGGTTGGGAATTGGACAGTTTAAGAAGCTTAGTCCTCCCAGTTTTAGTGGTGAGTCTGATCCAATGGTGGCAGAACGATGGATGATGCAGATAGAGAAAATATTTGATGCTCTAAATTACCCTGATGATCGAAAGGTTTTTCTTGCCACCTTTATGCTGGAAGGAGAAGCTCAACACTGGTGGAGAATGATTAAGAGGATGTCTGAAATCAAACATGAGCCAATGACATGGAAGTTATTCCAAGAAAAGTTTAATGATAAATATTTTCAGATTGTATGAGAGAGCAAAAAGAATTGGAGTTCTTGAATCTTATCCGGGGGAAGTATGATCGGTTACAAAGTATGAATCTAAATTCACTGAGCTCTCCGGTTTGCCACACATATGACTGATGATGAATCTAGAAAAGCAAGAAGGTTTGAAAGGGGATTACGACCAGCAATAAGAAGTTTCAATGTCACTCTAAAATTACAAACATATGCGATCTGGGTAGAAAGAGCTTTGAAAATTGAAAGAGATATGGAGGAAATTCAAGAAATCATTGGCAAGGACAAAAGGGACAAATTTATGGCAAAAAAGCAGGAGAGAAAAAATGAATATGAAGCTAGTAACAAGAGGTTTAAGACATCTGGATTTGAGAAAAGGAAATCATTGTGGAGGACTCAGTCATGTGCAAATTATGGATTAAATCATGAAACAAGTCGGTGTGTTTTCAGTGATCTGGGCATGTTTTGGTTGTGGAAAGTTGGATCATCAAATAAAAAAGATTGCCCTTTGAGGAAGAAGAAAGAGCCACTGTCTCCTAGACCCTCAGCCCATGCTAGAGTGTATGCTATCACCGAACAAGATTCTAAAGCTTCTAAATCAGTGGTGGAAGGTATTCTTCATGTTTCTAAAAGAAATGCAAAAGTTTTGTTTGATCCCTGCTCCAACTTATCGTTTGTTTCACAATACTTTGCTTGTCACTTGGATATTCTACCTAAACCCCCTGGATTATATGTTATATGTAACAACCGCCGTTGGAGATTCATTGGCAACAAACTTGGTCTACCCATCTTGTTTGATCTCTATTGGGGACCACGAACTCCTTGTTGATTTGATTCTCCTAGAGATCCGGGCTTTGATATTATACTTGGCATGGATTGGTTATCTTCTCATCACGCTAGTATTGATTGTTACAAAAAAAATAATTACTTTCTGCATACCGGATCAGCCTATATTTTTTTTGAGGGCATTAGGCATGATTTGCCTCCTTGCTTGATATCGAAGACTTCAAGTTTATCGTCTTATGTAGAAAGGTTGTTTTTTTTATATGGTGTGTGTAAAGGAGCATTCAAATCAGAAACCCATCTAGATGAAATTGTAGTGGTCAAAGAATTCCCTGATGTATTCCCAGGATGACTTGCCCGGTTTACCTCTAGATAGAGAGGGTGAATTTGCTATTGATCCGTCTCCAAAGACAACCCCAATATCTAAGCCTCCCTACAGAATGGCACCACTCGAAGCTAGAGGAATTAAAGAAGCAAATACAAGAATTATTAGATAAGGGTTTCATACGACCCAATGTATCCCCATGGGGTGCTCCGGTACTATTAGTGAAGAAGAAGGATGGAACATGGAGGCTTTGTATTGATTATAGACAATTGAATCAAAGACCATCAAAAAATAAGTATCCCATACCTAGAATTGATGATTTGTTTGATCAACTACAGGGTGCACAAGTATTCTCTAAGATTGACCTGAGGTCGTTACTATCGGTTGAAGATCAAGGAGGAGGATATTTCAAAAAACAAATTTGAACTCGATATGGTCATTATGAATTCTTGGTGATGCCTTTCGGTTTGACAAATGCCCCCTGCAGCTTTTATGGAACTAATGAATAGGATATTTCAACCGCTTTTGGATATCTCGTAATTGTATTTATTGATGACATATTGGTGTATTCAAAGAGTAATCAGAGCATGAGGAACACTTGAGAGATGTGTTGTCCATACTAAGAGAAAAGAAGTTGTATGCTTAAGTTCAAAGAATGTGAATTTTGGTTGAATGAAGTTGCTTTCTTAGGCCATGTGATTTCGTGGAAGGGTATATCTCATGATCCAAGGAAAATAGAAGTCAGAGTTGAATGGGAAGTACCAACAAATGTAACAGAAGTTCAAGCTTCTTGGGCATGGCAGGGTTATTACAGGAGATTTGTGGAGGGATTTTCTCGAATTGCTCAACCTCTCACCAAACTCACTAAGAAGAATATGAAATTTGTATGGGGTGATGATTGTGAGCAAAGTTTTCAAGAGTTAAAAAGAAGATTGACTAGTGCCCCTATTCTCACTATTCCAAGTGGTAGTGAGGGATTTGTAGTTTATACTGATGCTTCAAGAAAAGGCCTAGGATGTGTTTTGATGCAGGAAGGGAGAGTAATTGCTTATGCTTCTAGGCAACTTAAAGGTTATGAATTGAATTATCCAACTCATGATTTGGAATTAGCAGCAATTATTTTTGCTCTAAAGATTTGGAGACATTATTTGTATGGTCGACAATTTGAAATCTTCACCGATCATAAGAGTTTAAAATACATTTTCACTGTCAAAAGAGTTAAACATGAGGCAGCGAAGATGGATAGAACTTCAAGGATTATGATTGTGCCATCCGTTATCACCCCGCAAAGCCAATGTTGTAGCTGATGCACTTAGTAGGAAATCTACAAGTTTTATGGCTAGTCTGGTTGTGAAGCAATGGAAGTTATTAGAAGAAAATTTTGATTTGAAAGCTTTGAGGAAAGAGCAAGACTCGATGATATTGATGGCCTCCATCCAAGTGCATTCCGATCTTATCCAACAAATTAAGGAAGGACAATTACGAGATCCACATTTAATCCACTTGAGGAGTGAAGTAGAAAAGGAATTGAAGCCACAATTTCAAGTTTCAAAGGATGGCCTATTGAGATTTGGGGAGTGGGTATGTGTACCAAATGAACCAGATATTAAGAATCAAATCCTGAAGGAAAGTCATACTTCAAAGTACACCATACATCCTGGGAGCACTAAGATGTATAGAGATCTTCAAAGTCATTATTGGTGGGAAGGCATGAAGAAGGAAATTGCAATGTATGTTTCAAAATGTTTGACTTGTCAAAGAAATCAAAGTAGAACACCAAAGACCTGGAGGGTTGTTACAACCTTTAGATATTCCTGAATGGAAATGGGAATGCATTACTATGGATTTTGTTTCAGGACTACCCGTAACCTCTAAAAAAAAGCATGATGCTATTTGGGTTATCATTGATAGGTTAACAAAATCTGCACATTTCCTACCGATTAATATGACTTATTCGCTTGATAGACTTGCAGATTTATATGTCGTGAAATAGTAAGACTTCATGGTATTCCAAAGGAGATCATCTCTCGATAGAGACTCCAGATTTCTCTTTAGATTCTGAGAAGATTACAGGAATCTATGGGCACTAAAGTTAAGTTTAGTACTGCATATCATCCTCGACCCGATGGTCGTCAATGTAAAAGAACAATTCAAACACTTGAGGATTTGCTTAGAGCCTATGTTATGGATTGGAAAGGTGAATGGGATAAGGATATTTCACTTGTTGAGTTCACTTATAATAATAGTTATCATTCAAGTATTCAGATGGCTCCTTATGAAGCTTTATATGGGCTTAAAGTGCATAACACCTATATGTTGGGAAGAAGTTGGTGACAGAAAGTCATTAGCACCGGATAAGGTACAAGAAACTTCCGAAAATTCAAGTTATAAGGGAAAGGTTAAAAAAAAGCCGTGAGTCAAAAAAGAGTTATGCCGACAATAGAAGACGAGATATTGAGTTTGAAATTGAGATTTTGTATTCTTGAAAGTCTCCCCTTCCAAAGGCATTATTAGGTTTGGGAAGAAAGGAAAGTTAAGCCCCCCATTTGTTGGACCTTTTGAGGTTCTCGAGAGGGTTGGTTCTGCCAAACCACAGATTGCCTTGCCACCAAAGATTGAGTCATGTCCATGATATATTTCATGTCTCGATGATTAGAAAGTATATATATGACCCTTCTCACATCATTAAGTATGAGCTGGTGGAGATTGATAAAGATTTATCTTATGTGGAAGAGCCTATTCAGATCGTTGATAAGAAAGAAAAAAAAGTCCTAAGGAATCGGGTCATCTCACTGGTTCAAGTAATTTGGAGACATCATTCTGGAGAGGAAACAACATGGGAGCTAGAGGAAGAAATGACAAAGGTGTACCCCCCTCTTTTTCATCGATAGAGGTACGATAAATTTAGAGGACTAAATTTTTTTTCTTTTAAGGGGGGAGTGTAACACCCCTCATTTCCTAATTTTCGATATAAGTTTCTAGTTGAAATGTAGGTATCTATTTTAAATTTGATAAAAAGTCAAAGTATGAATCTGAGAACTTATTCATAAGTGTTGGAGGATTTGTTAAAAGAAAAAATCTGAGGACTTATATGTAAACCCTAAGGACTAAATCGTGAATATGATAAATCCAAGGACTAAACTGTAAAATATACAAAAATACAAGCTTCACTGTTTAAGCCTCTCTGCCTTCGTTCTTAAGGAAGCAGAGAGGGCAGCTCGTGGGTGATCAAAGAAAGAAAGAAAGAAAGAAAGAAAGAAAGAAGAAGAAGAAGAAGAAGAAGAAAAAAAAATGGGGTTTTAGGGTTCTTGCTTTAATCTCTTCACTTCGGGTCAAAATTCTCAAAGGCAAGTGTTCTAACCCCATCCTACAGAATTTTTTTAGTCTCTGTTTTTATGTTGAATCAAAATAAATTGAAGGATTTCTATTTAGAAACTGATATGTCTCTATTTGGACATAGAACCATGGATTTTGAAGTTTTCATTTCGGTAAACTAACCCCTATACACTGTTTCAGCTATAAGTTTTAGTACAAAAAATGTGAATTCGGTCAGGAACTATTTTGTTTGAAAAATAGACTCTTATATCTTCCTTTTGACACTGATTTTGTAGATTTTGGACACCGAATACTTACCCAAACATCTGTTTCAATTGAGCCTATAGACGCTGTAAAACAGGGTTCGAGATTTCTGACCTGTCGATACTAAAATGCCTATAACTCCCTGTTGAAAATTCTGAATTGTACCAAACTGATTTTATTTGAAACTAGACTTGAAAATCTTTCTTTTGACTTATAGTTTGAAAATTTTGGATTTCAATTGCCTACCCTATTGTCTGTTGAATCCGACCCTATAAATTCTGCAAACCAGTGATTGTGTTTTTTGATCTTGTGTTACCAAATCAAAGGTAACTCCGCGTTGGGAACCCTGTTTCGTATGAAATTTGTTCCATCAGAATATAGATTGATATATGGTTCGACCATAGTTTTCTTATGGGTATTGGAGCATAATTGATATTCTGAAATATTTGTTTGATGTGCCACTGGAATTCTGTCCGAAATCGAGCTTTGGTCGATTTCATATATATTCTGCCTCCTTCCTTTGGATATTTGAATTCGTTTAACCTTCTTATTGGATTTGAGATAAATATGATTGCTTGGAAATTCCTGTACACTCTTGTTTTTATTTCATTCCAAATCTGAATACATTTGTGAGAGATTTGTTTTTTGTTTCAGTATTGTTTCAAAAAAGCACATGCACGTTCGTTGTTCCGCGTGTGCTTCCGAGATATATGCTACTTATTGTTAAAACTGCCCTCTTGTACTCTGGTGTATGGGATTGTCTGGACCTTTGCCAGAAATGGTAAAGGGTATCGCTTTTATTACCCGCTCCGTGGGGTCCCGCCTCGTGGGATGCGCTTATTACCCGCTCTCCTGGGGGTCCCGCCCCGGGATATGCTTAGAGCCCTGCGATGCTCTCCGCCCCCCTCCGACTTCACCTAGACGTGGGTGGATGGATCTCCCCAGACGTGGGAGACTTTTGTCGTGGTCATTCAGAAATGGATGAATCACATTCTGACCGAGATCCCACCACACCTTCTATATGTTTGATATGACATCCAGAGTTTTGGTGAGTTGTTTCTGTTCATGCTCGATAAGAATGATATGATTGCAACGCCAAGGACGACGCTTGAGCTTCTGTATGATATTTGTTTTGATATGCTCCGATATGCTTCATTCATCGATGATTTTGTTTCAAATGTTCCATATGCCGTTGATATGCTGCTTCGAACATTTTATATGCCATTGATAAGTCCGATATGTTTCCTTTGTTACCGATATGCTCCAATTACTCTATGCCCCAATCTGTCAGAACCAAATATGTAAGATTGAAAGGACAATTGTGTTTCTACTCTTAATGATATTATGTCTACTAAATCGTATATTCTGCCTTGTATTTTGGAATTGTATCTCTTTGGAAGTTGTACTATTTTGATATGGATATGTTAGTCACTTGTCGAGCTCTTTATGCTCACCCCCGCTTTGTTGATAAATTTTTCAGGATAGCATATTGCTTGCTTTAATGTTAAGATTGGGCTGAGGCGGTGGAAAGTTTAGAAGATTTTGGGCAAACCTTTGTTAGCATATGTGTATTTGTTGTATAAGATACTCTACATCTTATGAAATGTGACGATGAATCTAAACCTGTGGATTTTGTGTAAGATAAAGGATCCCTCATGTATAGGATTTTGGTATGTTAAGTTATATTCGTGTAATGATATGATCTTATGGTAATCGTTGGTTTGGTGACTGCATAGACTTCCCCATTTGTGAATTTATATTGTGGTTATTATTTTGATGAGTTGAGTTTTGATTGTATGAATTATCGAGTGATATGTGGTATGTTTATGAATTGTACAGGGTTATGAATTTGTAGACTATAGAGGTGAAATTTTGATCTGAATGTTTTCTTAGTGACCTCAAATGTGTGCTTGGATCCTGGGTTAGTTATGATGAAAATTTTAAAATATTGTCGATATTTTTTGAGGGGCGTGACAAAGGTGGTATCGAGCATGATTTGAGAATCACTAAGAATATCATTTTTTTTTTTAGTTTATTGACTATCAATTAGAGATTGATCAAAGAAAATGTTCCTTTGATGTTTTAGGAAGCGAGGATGACGAGATCATCCGGTTCTCCTGTTGCATCTCTGCTGATCAATTGAGTGGTATCATGCGGACTTTGGAGACTATGGCACAAGTGATGCAACAACAACAACAACCTGCCCAACAAGGGAGTAATTATGGAACAGAGACATCAAACCAAATGGGGTTGGGAATTGGATAGTTTAAAGCTTAGTCCTCCCAGTTTTAGTGGTGATTCTGATCCAATGGTGGCAGAAACGATGGATGATGCAGATTGAGAAAATATTTGATGCTCTAAATTACCCTCGATGATCGAAAGGTTTTTTCTTGCCACCTTTATCTTTGGAAGGAGAAGTTGAACACCGGGTGGAGAATGATTAAGAGGATGTCTGAAATCAAACATGAGCCAATGACATGGAAGTTATTCCAAGAAAAGTTTAATGATAAATATTTTCCAGATTGTATGAGAGAGCAAAAAAGAATTGGAGTTCTTGAATCTTATCCAGGGAAGTATGATTTACAAAGGTATGAATCTAAATTCACTGAGCTCTCCGGTTTGCCACACATATGACTGATGATGAATCTAGAAAAGCAAGAAGGTTTGAAAGGGGATTACGACCAGCAATAAGAAAGCGAATGTCAGCTCTAAAATTACAAACATATGCTGATACTGATAGAAAGAGCTTTGAAAAAATTGAAAGAGATATGGAGGAAATTCAAGAAATCATTGGCAAGGACAAAAGGGACAAATTTAATGGCAAAAAAAGCAGGAGAGAAAATGAATATGAAGCTAGTAACAAGAGGTTTAAGACATCCGATTTGAGAAAAGGAAATCATTGTGGAGGACTCAGTCATGTGCAAATTGCGGATTAAATCATGAAACAAGTCATGTTTTTTTGACTGGGGCATGTTTTGGTTGTGGAAAGTTGGATCATCAAATAAAAGATTGCCCTTTGAGGAAGAAGAAAGAGCCACTGTCTCCTAGACCCTCAACCCATGCTAGAGTGTACGCTATCACTGAACAAGATTCTAAAGCTTCTAAATCAGTGGTGGAAGGTATTCTTCATGTTTCTAAAAGAAATGCAAAAGTTTTGTTTGATCCCGGCTCCAACTTATCGTTTGTTTCATAATACTTTGCTTGTCACTTGGATATTCTACCTAAACCCCCGGATTATATGTTATATGTAACAACAATTGTTGGAGATTCATTGGCAACAAACTTGGTCTACCCATCTTGTTTGATCTCTATTGGGGACCACGAACTCCTTGCTTGATTTGATTCTCCTAGAGATCCGTAGGCTTTGATATTATACTTGGCATGGATTGGTTATCTTCTCATCACGCTAGTATTGATTGTTACAAAAAAAATTTACTTTCTGCATACCGATCATCAGCCTATATTTTTCTTTGAGGGCATTAGGCATGATTTGCCTCCTTGCTTGATATCAAAGACTTCAAGTTTATCGTCTTATGTAGAAAGGTTGTTTTTGTTATATGGTGTGTGTAAAGGAGCATTCAAATCAGAAACCCATCTAGATGAAATTGTAGTGGTCAAAGAATTCCCCGATGTATTCCCATGACTTGCCTTGGTTTACCTCTAGATAGAGAGGGTGAATTTGCTATTGATCCGTCTCCAAGACAACCCCAATATCTAAGCCTCCCTACAGAATGGCACCACTGAGCTAGAGGAATTAAAGAAGCAAATACAAGAATTATTAGATAAGGGTTTCATACGACCCCTGTATCCCCATGGGGTGCTCCCAAGACTACTATTAGTGAAGAAGAAGGATGGAACATGGAGGCTTTGTATTGATTATAGACAATTGAATCAGGTGACCATCAAAAATAAGTATCCCATACCTAGAATTGATGATTTGTTTGATCAACTACAGGGTGCAAGTATTCTCTAAGATTGACCTGAGGTCGTTACTATCGATTGAAGATCAAGGAGGAGGATATTTCAAAAAACAAATTTAACTTCGATATGGTCATTATGAATTCTTGGTGATGCCTTTCGGTTTGACAAATGCCCTGCAGCTTTTTATGGAACTAATGAATAGGATATTTCAACCGCTTTTTGGATATCTCGTGTAATTGTATTTATTGATGACATATTGGTGTATTCAAAGAGTAATCGAGCATGAGGAACACTTGAGAGATGTGTTGTCCATACTAAGAGAAAAGAAGTTGTATCTAAGTTCAAAGAAATGTGAATTTTGGTTGAATGAAGTTGCTTTCTTAGGCCATGTGATTTCAGGAAGGGTATATCTCATTGATCCAAGGAAAATAGAAGTCAGAGTTGAATGGGAAGTACCAACAAATGTAACGTAAGTTCAAGCTTCTTGGGCATGGCAGGTTATTACAGGAGATTTGTGGAGGGATTTTCTCGAATTGCTCAACCTCTCACCAAACTCACTAAGAAGAATATGAAATTTGTATGGGGTGATGATTGTGAGCAAAGTTTTCAAGAGTTAAAAAAAGAAGATTGACTAGTGCCCCTATTCTCACTATTCCAAGTGGTAGTGAGGGATTTGTAGTTTATCTTGATGCTTCAAGAAAAGGCCTAGGATGTGTTTTGATGTAGGAAGGAGAGTAATTGCTTATGCTTCTAGGCAACTTAAAGGTTATGAATTGAATTATCCAACTCATGATTTGGAATTAGCAGCAATTATTTTTTGCTCTAAAGATTTGGAGACATTATTTGTATGGTCGACAATTTTGAAATCTTCACCGATCATAAGAGTTTAAAATACATTTTCACCAGAAAGAGTTAAACATGAGGCAAATAAGATGGATAGAACTTCCTCAAGGATTATGATTGTGCCATCCGTTATCACCCCGCAAAGCCAATGTTGTAGTGATGCACTTAGTAGGAAATCTACAAGTTTTATGGCTAGTCCGGTTGTGAAGCAATGGAAGTTATTAGAAGAAAATTTTGATTTGAAAGCTTTGAGGAAAGAGAGCAAGACTCGATGATATTGATGGCCTCCATCCAAGTGCATTCCGATCTTATCCAACAAATTAAGGAAGGACAATTACGAGATCCACATTTAATCCACTTGAGGAGTGAAGTAGAAAAGGAATTGAAGCCACAATTTCAAGTTTCAAAGGATGGCCTATTGAGATTTGGGGAGAGGGTATGTGTACCAAATGAACCAGATATTAAGAATCAAATCTGAAGGAAAGTCATACTTCAAAGTACACCATACATCCTGGGAGCACTAAGATGTATAGAGATCTTCAAAGTCATTATTGGTGGGAAGGTATGAAGAAGGAAATTGCAATGTATGTTTCAAAATGTTTGACTTGTCAAACAAATCAAAGTAGAACACCAAAGACCGGAGGGTTGTTACAACCTTTAGATATTCCCTGAATGGAAATGGGAATGCATTACTATGGATTTTGTTTCAGGACTACCCAGAACCTCTAAAAAAGCATGATGCTATTTGGGTTATCATTGATAGGTTAACAAAATCTGCACATTTCCTACCGATTAATATGACTTATTAAAACTTGATAGACTTGCAGATTTATATGTCAGCTGAAATAGTAAGACTTCATGGTATTCCAAAGGAGATCATCTCGATAGAGACTCCAGATTTCTCTCTAGATTCGGAGAAGATTATTGAGAATCTATGGGCACTAAAGTTAAGTTTAGTATCAAGATATCATCCTCGACCGATGGTCAATCGAAAGAACAATTCAAACACTTGAGGATTTGCTTAGAGCCTATGTTATGGATTGGAAAGGTGAATGGGATAAGGATATTTCACTTGTTGAGTTCACTTATAATAATAGTTATCATTCAAGTATTCAGATGGCTCCTTTATGAAGCTTTATATGGGCTTAAAGTGCATAACACCTATATGTTGGGAAGAAGTTGGTGATGAAAGTCGTTAGCACCGATAAGGTACAAGAAACTTCCGAAAAATTCAAGTTATAAGGGAAAGGTTAAAATCTGCTTTCGAGTCGTCAAAAGAGTTATGCCGACAATAGAAGATTTGATATTGAGTTTGAAATTGAGATTTTGTATTCTTGAAAGTCTCCCCTTCCAAAGGCATTATTAGGTTTGGGAAGAAAGGAAAGTTAAGCCCCAGTTTGTTGGACCTTTTGAGGTTCTCGAGAGGGTTGGTTCTGTAAACTACAGATTGCCTTGCCACCAAAGATTGAGTCATGTCCATGATATATTTCATGTCTCGATGATTAGAAAGTATATATATGACCCTTCTCACATCATTAAGTATGAGCTGGTGGAGATTGATAAAGATTTATCTTATGTGGAAGAGCCTATTCAGATCGTTGATAAGAAAGAAAAAAAAGTCCTAAGGAATCGGGTCATCTCACCGGGTTCAAGTAATTTGGAGACATCATTCGGAGAGGAAACAACATGGGAGCTAGAGGAAGAAATGACAAAGGTGTACCCCGCCTTTTCATCGATAGAGGTACGACATAAATTTAGAGGACTAAATTTTTTTTTTTTAAGGGGGGGAGAGTGTAACACCCCTCATTTCCTAATTTTCGTATATAAGTTTCTAGTTGAAATGTAGGTATCTATTTTAAATTTGATAAAAAAGTCAAAGTATGAATCTGAGAACTTATTCATAAGTGTTGGAGGATTTGTTAAAAGAAAGAATCTGAGGACTTATATGTAAACCCTAAGGACTAAATCATGAATATGATAAATCCAAGGACTAAACTGTAAAATATACAAAAATACAAAAACTTCACTGTTTAAGCCTCTCTGCCTTCGTTCTTAAGGAAGCAGAGAGGGCAGCTCGTGGGTGATCAAAGAAAGAAAGAAAGAAAGAAAGAAAGAAAGAAGAAGAAGAAGAAGAAGAAGAAAAAAAAAAAAATGGGGTTTTAGGTTCTTGCTTTAATCTCTTCACTTCGGGTCAAAAATTCTCAAAGGCAAGTGTTCTAACCCCATCCTACAGAATTTTTTAGTCTTTGTTTTTATGTTGAATCAAAATAAATTGAAGGATTTCTATTTAGAAACTGATATGTCTCTATTTGGACATAGAACCATGGATTTTGAAGTTTTCATTTCGGTAAACTAACCCCTATACACTGTTTCAGCTATAAGTTTTAGTAAAAAATGTGAATTCGGTCAGGAACTATTTTTTTTTTTGAAAATTAGACTCTTATATCTTCCTTTTGACACTGATTTTGTAGATTTTGGACACCGAATACTTACCCAAACATCTGATTCAATTGAGCCTATAGACGCTGTAAAACAGGGTTCGAGATTTCTGACCTGTCGATACTAAAATGCCTATAACTCCCTGTTGAAAATTCTAAATTGTACCAAACTGATTTTATTTGAAACTAGACTTGAAAATCTTTCTTTTTGACTTATAGTTTGAAAATTTTGGATTTCAATTGCCTACCCTATTGTCTGTTGAATCCGACCCTATAAATTCTGCAAACCAGTGATTGTGTTTTTTGATCTTGTGTTACCAAATCAAAGGTAACTCCGGCGTTGGGAACCCTGTTTCGTATGAAATTTATTCCATCAGAATATAGATTGATATATGGTTCGACCATAGTTTTCTTATGGGTATTGGAGCATAATTGATATTCTGAAATATTTGTTTGATGTGCCACTGGAATTCTGTCCCAAATCGAAGCTTTGGTCGATTTCTCAAGATATTCTGCCATGTTCCTTTGGATATTTGAATTCGTTTAACCTTCTTATTGGATTTGAGCTAAATATGATTGCTTGGAAATTCCTGTACACTCTTGTTTTTATTTCATCCCAATCTGAATACATTTGTGAGAGATTTGTTCTTTGTTTCGTATTGTTTCGAAAAGGCACATGCACGTTCGTTGTTCCGCGTGTGCTTCCGATATATGCTACTTATTGTTAAAACTGCCCTCTTGTACTCTGGTGTATGGGATTGTCTGGACCTTTGCCAGAAATGGTAAAGGGTATGCGCTTATTACCCGCTCCGTGGGGTCCCGCTCTGTGGGATGCGCTATTACCCGCTCTGTGGGGTCCCGCCCGTGGGATATGCTTAGAGCCTGCGTTGCTCTGCCCCCCTCCGACTTCACCCTAGACGTGGGTGGATGGATCTCCCAGGGCGGGGAGACTTTTGTCGGTGGTCATTCAAAATGGATGAATCACATTCTGATTGAGATCCCACCACACCTTCTATATGTTTGATATGACATCCAGAGTTTTGGTGAGTTGTTTCTGTTCATGCTCGGATAAGAATGATATGATTGCAACGCCAAGGACGACGTTTGAGCTTCTGTCGATATTTGTTTTGATATGCTCCGATATGCTTCATTCACTGATGATTTTGTTTCAAATGTTCCATATGCCGTTGATATGCTTGGAACATTTTATATGCCATTGATAAGCTCCGATATGTTTCCTTTGTTCTTGATATGATCCAATTACTCTATGCCCCAATCTATCGGAACCAAATATGTAAGATTGAAAGGACAATTGTGTTTCTACTCTTAATGATATTATGTCTACGAAATCGTTATATTCTGCCTTGTATTTTGGAATTGTATCTCTTTGGAAGTTGTACTATTTTTGATATGGATATGTTAGTCACTTGTCGAGCTCTTTATGCTCACCCGTTTGTTGATAAATTTTTTTCAGATAGCTTATTGCTTGCTTTAATGTTAAGATTGGGCGAGGCGGTGGAAAGTTTAGAAGATTTTGGGCAGATCTTTGTTAGCATATGTGTATTTGTTGTATAAGATACTCTACATCTTATGAAATGTGACGATGAATCTAAACCCTTGGGATTTTTTTGTAAGATAAAGGATCCCTCATGTATAGGATTTTGGTATGTTAAGTTATATTCGTGTAATGATATGATCTTATGGTAATCGTTGGTTTGGTGACTGCATAGACTTCCCCATTTGTGAATTTATATTGTGGTTATTATTTTGATGAGTTGAGTTCTGATTGTATGAATTATCGGTGATATGTGGTATGTTTATGAATTATACAGGGTTTTGAATTTGTAGACTATAGAGGTGAAATTTTGATCTGAATGTTTTCTTAGTGACCTCAAATGTGTGCTTGGATCCTGGGTTAGTTATGATGAAAATTTTAAAATATTGTCGATATTTTTTTGGGCGTGACAGACCCGCCAACAGCTATCTGATAACTTTTGCTCCATTACCCATCTTGAGGTCCATCTCGCCTCTCTATAGTCTCCCTAGGCCTTGCCGAAACACTGCAACGTTGCATATATGATAAGCACTACCAGTATCCAATACCCATGTGTTATCATAAGAGTCCCACAAATGGAGACCGATCATGAATGTACCCTGCTTCATCAAGCTTTTGTTTAGCCCTTTCAAGGTACTCTTTGCGGTTTCTCTTCCAATGCCCATCTTTACCACAAGAGAGAAGCCTTTGGCGCCTTTGTCCTTTGCTTGGGTCTTTCTTAACAACCTTTGCTTTACCTTGTTTGCCTTGCCCTTTCCCCTTCTTAAGGGACCTTTACCTTTCCTTTTTTTTTTGGTCTCACCCAGTGTAGAGAACTGGCTTCTCTTTCTTAATAGTACTCTCTGCCTCCCTCAACATATTGAGGAGCTCAGGAGAGTCACCTCAAGCTTGTTCATATTAAAATTCATTATGAACTGTGAAAAGAATCTGGTAGGGACTGAAACACAATGTCCACACACAAGTTATCCTCTAGGACCATTCTTAGACCTGTGAGTTTCTCTATCCACTCAATCATCTTTAGGACATGGTTACTGAACCGTGTCCCTTTAGTCATCCTAAGCGGAAAAGGCTCTTGGATATCTCATATCGTTGAGCCCTTCCTGTTCCTCAAACAATTTTCGGACATGTATGAGAATGGATCGGCATCCATCTTTTCATGTTGTCTCTGTAACTCTGGAGTCATAGAGCCCAACATATAGCACTGAGCAAGAGTGGAGTCATCAATGTACTTCCGTGGCGGCGATCTCATCCTCGCTTGCCCTTCTTCGGTGTAGGCATCATCAGATCAAGGGCATACCGATTTTCTCGGCGGAGAACAATTCTCAGTTCTGGAGCCAATCCATTATAATTTGGACCATAAGGCGGTTGACATCAAGTATATAATGCGTAAAGGGATTTGAAAGCGACATTTTCTGAAAATAAAGATGTAGCGAAATGAATAACATGCAGATTTTGCAAGAAATAAACTATCAAGATATGGACTTCTATCTTAATATGCTCCCACTATTTTACTAACGAGTCCGCGACACCCTCGGCCGTGAAACGGAAGTCTCCAACAGACTTCTAGTGGGGATCGGGGATCCAATCAGCGTCTTAGTGTAACCTCCGGCGACTCGACCAATCACACTAAGCCCAAAAGGTAGGCAACTCTTGCCGATCACAACTCCTTGTGATTCCCCACCCCCTCGACCTCCAATCACCATGGCCTCGAGGGACTCGACCAACCATGATGCTTTCGGTTAAGTCAACACCTTGCGTTACAAGATGAGTATGATTTGATAATATACCCTCGAGGGACTCGACAAAGCATACCATGTGTCCTCAGGTCACCGGGTGACATCTCTATGTAAATAAGCAAGATAGCGAATCGCGATATAGGGTGAGTCTCGAGGGACTCGACCAACTCAACCTACACGGAGAATCGGTTCCTACTCATAACGATGGAAGGCCACGTGGGTCAATCTAATTGCCTCAATGTTTACCGGCTTAATATTATCGAGATGTTTCTATAATTTGGTCTCCTAATATGACATGTCACACATATACATATTTAATATATATCTACATCGCATGCAAATATATATACATATCTAGTATGTGTATAAGCAATCACATCGAGATGATCATGGACCACAACCTAATATGATTAGGCCCGGCCAAGAGGGGCCTAATCACTCACATCAAGATCTATGTGTGCAACGGTGCATCTCCATGCCCTGTGATCGTCCATCTCGTCCTCGTCGGTTCCGTCGACATCTTGATGCATCTCCATGCATCACGCGATCATCCGTCTCGTGGGTCCCGCTTATCGCATCCACGCTCCCCTTCGCCTCCTCATGTGATTACAACTTTATCATAGGCACGCGGGCCGACAATAAACGAAATATAATGGAGGTTCGCGAGACCTCAATAATAATAATCACAAGTACACACATCACACGGTCCATGATCATCCGTCCACACATAATACATCACATGTATAAATAATCATCATCATGTAGGACTACTAGATAATAATAAATAATAATAATCAACTAAACCTTTTAATTAATTAATATTTTTTCTAAAATCGGGGACATGTAGGGAATTTCTCAATTTCTAAGGGCATTTTCGTAATTTGGACAAAAGGCAATTGGACCAAAACCCCCAATTTTCTCTTCTTGCTCGCCAAGGCCACCCTCTTGGCGGGCGGCTGTGCGGGCGAGGGCGAGGGCAGTGCCCTGCTCGCCAACCCATGCACGCCTTGGGGCGCTTATCGGCCATTGTGGCCCCCTCCTGCGCCAGCCTCACGGTCGTGCTGTCCCGCCAGCCAGCAATGTGGGGGGGGTTTAAGCCCGCGGCGGCGGGCGGCGTCGCTGCCCTGTGGCGCTCTGCTTGGGCTGCCAGCCAGCCGGCATCAAGCACAAGCATAGCGACCAGCCGGCCATTTCTTCGGAACCTGGCCCGGCTAGCCATCTTGGCCATTTTTTGAGCGCCATGGCCTTGCGCATCATCGCCCGGCTACTTCAGAACGCGGGCACTAAGCATCTGTTCTTATTTGTGCTGCTGGCTTCTTTCGCTATTCTTTGCTTCTCTTCTTCTTTGCTGGTGGTTGAGTGCGACATCTAAGGATCGAGGGCGACAAATCGTTGTTGCCCTTCCTCGCTATTATGCCAACGATTTTGGCGTCAATATTCTTCCTAAACACAACACACGCGGTTCAAAACCAATCATTCGCCGCGAAACAACTCGGCTCGATACCCTTTGTTGGGGAAATCATGGGGGGCGACATCATATCGCAAATGAAGAACAAAGAAAACAAAAATCCCGATTCCCAAAAAGATGTTCGTCATCGTGCGATGATTGGTGCGTAAAAATCCCGTAAAAACACAAAACTGCGTATAGAGATTGTGTTACCTAGGGAGATCGTATATCCCTGTTTCCTTGCGCAGATCCTTAGGAGAGGGTGAAGGAGGTCAAGTGTCCTCCTCTCTGATCGATGATCCCACCGGGGCGAGGGTTGCGGCGACCCTCCTCAAAACTCCAGGGCCTCGAGGTGGAGAGGGGAGGAGAATAGGAAGGGCAGCAAAAACTCTAGCCTATGAGGGCAGTGAATCCCTCCTATTTATAGAGATCCCGTCAAAAAACCCTAATGGGTCCTTCCCTAGTGGGTATTGGATCTGCATCCAGATGAAGACAAGGGCTCCGGTCCGGATATCTCATATCTGAACCTCTACTCATCGCAATGCCTACCATATGTGTGTGACCCTCTAGGCCCAATATCGAAAGCTGGCCGTGAGTCATACCTGTCGAAACTCCTTCTAACTCGGTGAATTATTATCTCATAATAATTCACTTTCGACTCATCGACTTCACGGACGTACTAGGCCACTCTGTTGTAGTCCCCAGACGATACAAGGGAATCCAATCCATTGGACTGTCGTCCTCGCCGCTACCATGTACCTATAGTCCCTCATCCATCTAATATCCCGAAGACCGATATCGAAAGCATGGTGTTGTCGGACCCATACGATTTCTACTGAAGTCTCGCCTAATCTGATTCTCCTGGAGAACTCTTTCTCTCTCAACCCGAATGACCCTGCCGGGGATTTGTCCCGAAGCAAGAACACATGGGATATTCCTCTCATGACACCCAGAGTGGATGATCCTCTATCGACACTCAATAGCCCTCCCTCGTAAGGTCGACTACCACTCCCAATGACCAACAGTACTAGATCTGGGACAGCCAAACCTATAAGTCCGGTATCAAAGAGTGGAGCACTCATACAGAGGACATCCTTGGTGTCTCAAGTCTAAGGACCAGATACACCACTAGGACTACGGAATCACCGTCCGATAATAAGGCATCATCAACCATCCAAAGATTCCGTTTTATCAATCGAAATAACTCATTCTCCATGAGGCACTTGCATCAGTATCCCTAGTGTCCCTACACGGCTATGAGACTAGCTGCATCCATCATATGGACCGGGTATACAAAGACACCAGTCTATCCAAGTTATCACGATGTCCCTCTCGAAAACCTATGACCGGGATTATTTAGGATATGTGTTTAAAGGTGAATCGATCTCATTATCGTGATCTCATCACGATCCGATTCCCATTGCACAAATCCAAGGACATCACAATATATATATGCATTTATGCAATAGTTATAAAGTGATATACGCCAAAATATAATAAACAAAAAGATTCTGTATCAAGTCACACGTGCCATCACTCACGTGATTGGCTTGCTGGGCACCTATGACTAGCAGAACCGTTGGACTGGGCGGTGGCACTGCCCATAACCCAAAGTGTCAGGCAGTGGCACCGCCATACTAGGTGGTGGCACCGCCCAGCACCCGAGCCCAGGCGGTGGCACAGCCACCAATAGGCGATTGCACCGCTAGTATGCCTGCCTGACAAGACATTGACAAGCAGTGGCACCGCCACCGACAGGCGGTGGCACCACTAGTCTTAGAAGCCCAAGAGGAATTCAAAATTGGAGCCCAAATTTTGAATCCTCTTAGGGTCTATAAATACCCCTCAATTTTCAGTAGAGAATACACCCTTTGCAAAGTAATAGTTTGAGTTAAGAGCCTTAGAAAAGTCTTAGCAAGTCTTGTTTTTCATAATGCTTGAGTGTTCACCTCCTCTCATCTTGTTGAAAAAAATTATAAGAGTGTGAACCACTTGTAAAGGTTGTAAGAGAGGTATTAGTCCTTCCCCTACAAGAGATTTGCTAGTGGAAGTTGGGAGACTCTTCGAAGAAGGCTTCGCAAGTGGATGTAGGTCATTTTGACCGAACCACTTTAAAACTGCTGTGTTATCTGGTTTGCATCCTACTCTTGCCATTTATATACTGCAAACTTCTTTACTTAGTCACTACGCTTCCATACACTTCTAAGTTATCAAGCTTCCAAATCGGTTTTCATTAATATTTATTCTTATCGTACGAAAGATTTTTTCAAAACCGAAGTTTTAATCTGTTGCACTAAATCACACCCCCCCCATTGGTGCCACTCCAATCCTAACAATTGGTATCGGAGCAAGGCTCACTCTCATATTTGGTTTAATACCCAAGAGAGATGGCTTACTCCGGCATGCATGAGGGACATTCTATTTCACGTCCACCTATGTTTAATGGGTCGGATTACACGTATTGGAAGACCCGTATGAGAATCTTCCTCATTTCCATGGATTTCGAGCTTTGGACTATTGTCGAAAATGGATTTCAAAAATCTTCTCTTCCGATGAGCGAATGGAATGAATCGGAGAAGAAGGTTTTTGCTTTAAAAGCAAAGGCTATGAATGCCTTGTTTTGTGCACTAGACAAAAATAAGTTTAATCGTGTTTTAATTTATGATTCGACTTTTGATATTTGGAGAACTCTTGAGGTCACTCATGAAGGCACTAGTCGAGTGAAAGAGTCCAAAATCAATATCCTTGTGCACTCTTATGAACTTTTCTGAATGAAACCAAGTGAGTCCATCGGAGACATGTACACTCATTTCACGGATGTCATCAATGGACTCAAAGCTCTTAGTAAAGATTTTTCTAACTTTGAACTAATAAACAAAATCTTAAGATCTTTTCCTAAAAGTTGGGATCCAAAAGTGACGACCATTCAAAAGGCCAAGGACCTCAAAACATTCCCTCTTGAAGAACTTATTGGGTCTCTAATGACCAACGAAATGACATGTCAAGATCATGACGAACTCGAGAACCCCCTTCCAAAGAACAGGAAGGATATGGTAGTCACATCACAAGAAGATCACTTGAAAGGAACATCAAGTGATGAGGACAGTGAAAATGACATTGCACTCTTGACTCAAAAATTTTAAAAAATTTTAAGAAAAAATAAATTTAAAAATAACACCAAAAAAGGACTTGAACATAAAAAGGACCAAGTGATATGCTATAAATGCAAGATGCCAGGGCATTTCAAAAATGAATGCCCCCAAGCCAAGAAGAAGCAACCAAAGAAGAAGAAAGCTCTAAAGGCAACTTGGAACGATTCAAGTGATTCCGAAAGTGAAGAAGCTTGCAATAAAGAGGAGGCAAACTTCGCGCTAATGGCTCTAGGAGAAGAGGTATGTGGTTTAATTAATGAAGATTTATCTTTTGAAAAACTCTCTATTGCTTTTCATGAATTATTTGATGAATGTAGAACTCTTAGTAAGAAATTAAGTATCTTAAAGAAAGAGCATGTTTTACTACAAAATAAGTTTGATAGTCTTCAAACTCCTCCATGCTCTAAGTGTAAGCATTTAGAAGCAATAAAAAATGAAAATTTGCTTCTTAAAGAAACCTTAAACAAGTTTAAGGTTGGTAGCAAAGGATTAAATATGATCCTTGCAAACAAGGGTCACATCGCAAATAGAAGTGGAATTGGATTTGTAAAAGGATCACATCAAAATCCTACCACTTTCATAAAAGGACCTACATTATATGTTTCATCTTATATGAAATACAACTTCTGTTGCAAATTAGGACATATTACCTACAAATATCCATTTAGGAAAATTAGTTCACAAAAATTAATATGGGTTCCTAAAGGAACTATAAATGATTCAATAATAAATAACAAAGCAAGTGGATCAATTTTTGAGGCACCCAAAATCAAATGGGTACCTAAAAATCATCCTCTTTTGTAGACAAACCCACAAGCTAGGAGCAAGAGATGGTATCTCGATAGTGGATGCTCAAGACATATGACTAGAGATCCATCTCATTTCTTTATGCTCACTAGCAAAGAAAAAGAGTACGTCACCTTCAGAGACAACAACAAAGGCAAAATCATTGGCAAGGGAACTATTGGTAACAAATTATATCACATCCTGAATTTTTTTTTTTTTTATCTTTCCACACATTTAGGCCAAATAGATAAACATCACTTTATTCATCATTCATACACATTTATTAAAATTCATTTATTATAATCCATTTATTCATCGAATCATAAATAGAAAATAAACATGGTGATGTTAACTTCAAGAATCATCCGAGTGACTCTATCTAGCGGTAGAGGAAGGTCCGCTCTCCACTGGAATCCGATTTAGTACTAGAGGGAGGCTGCTCTGAAAATCAAAAACAAAGAAAATTCAGCAACGCTGAGTAGGAACCCCAAAAGTTAACTTAAAATATATATATGATCAAAATTCAATCAATCATCCCATTGGCATATATCAAATACCCGAAGGAGCACTCCCCCAACAGTGGATGGAGAGGCTTTACCCTACGAGATGAGTTTGTGTTCTCCCAACAGCGGATGGAGGCAAACTCATATCACACTCCCAACAGCGGATGGAGTGGTGTCCCACACCCGCCAAAGTGGGGACACGTTCCTCCTAACAGCGGATGGAGGAACCGTCCAGCCGCCATGTCTGACGGCCCGCTAATCCCCGAAGGGAATCGCCGTATCTGCTCTCGGTAGGAAAATAATATAATCTCATACTGGTCATGTCCATTTCAGGATGAAATAACATATTTAAAATGTCTCTTTCAAATATTATCAATATCAAGTAATATAAATTAGCCCTCAATTGACTTGAACTCTAGTTTAATCGATTCAATTGAACTCGATTTACTAGAACCTAACTGTACTGATCTCTGATCCTTATTTAACTGGTCTGAAACCACCCTAGACTAGTATAATTTAGACTAGATTAAGTTCAATTTAGGTTAAACTAACTTGAATAAGTCAATCAATTCGGAATCACCCTGAATTGATCTAGACTAATCAAGTCTAGTTTAGTTCAATCAACATTTGGGCTCAAGTTCAACAATAATATTGGGCTAGATTGAGCCAATCCATCTATTGGTCATGTGCATTATACATGATTGAGCATGCATTACACAAAACTGGCCCAGTCTTGGCCCATGGACTAGTCATGTGCATCGCATGTGACCGCCCATAATGGTTGGGCTGGGGTAGCCTACGGGCCAAGGCCTGACCCGTGGATTGGGCCTGGCCTATGAACAATTTCATTACAATTAATATCCAATTTCATATCATAGCATATACTCATTAACAATATAAATAAAAACATAATAATGCATTAAAAGATAGATGAGGAGAAAGGCTTTAATACAAAGAAATAACATTCTAAATTTGACTAGAAATCATAAGACATTAAAAGAGGGATTGGGAGATAAGTTTTAATACAAGGAAATAGCCTTCTAAATTCAAATAAAAATCCTGTTTTCAACACATATAAAATTTCAACATATTCTAGTCATATTTTAAATCATTTAGAATAATATATTTTAAATTTCAGATCAAAGAATATTTAGATAACATATTCTAATCTAACAAGATTTTAATCTAGATAAGATTAAAGATAAACTGTAATACAAGAAATATCATATAAAACAAATACATTTTAAACATATTTAACTCTATAATAAAAACCTTAATCATGGGTCAAAAAATATTATGAAAATTTTAACTAATTACTTTAATACAAAAAATTTGACATTTAAAGAATCGATACATATTTTTCAAACTATACAACTTTCAATATTTAAAGAATCAAAATAAAAACTAAAACTTTTAAATTTAAGAAAGGTAGGGAAACCTACCTCTTGTCAACAAGGTGTAACTCCTCGTTCCTCCCGCTACCAAGCTCGATTAGGTGAGGAATGAAGGAGAGAAATCCCTCCGTTTAAATAGGAGGAGGTGAGCCTCTATTAAGGGAAATTCATTTTAATTTTCGTATTTATTTAATATAAATTATTTCCATTTAATATACTAACAAATATGATATCATTATATTTGGAATACTTAATAGTTATTTCCTTAATTCATATCAACAAACAAGGAAGTAGATTAAGATTTTCTTAAATTATAATAACAAGTAAGGAAAGAAAATCAAATCATAACTTATTTGATGTGATTACATTTCTCCCCTCCTATAGGAAATTTAGTCCCCAGATTTAGCTTACCTTAATAGAATAGATGAGGATACTGCTCTCGCATATCTTCTTCTCTTTCCCACGTCGCCTCTTGGTCTGAATGGTGTTGCCAATAAATCTTTACCAAAGGTATAATTTTGTTCCTTAGAACATGTTCTTTCCTTTCCAAGATCTGGGTTGGTTGTTCTCCAAAAGTAGCATCATCTCTTAGTTGTAGAGGTTGGTGAGATATTACATGTGATAGATCCCTGATATATCTTCGAAGCATAGACACATGGAATACATCATGGATGCCAGTCAAAGCCGGGGGCAATGCCAATCTGTATGCCACAGGCCCAACCTTTTATAAGATCTCAAATGGGCCAATAAATCTTGAGGCTAACTTCCCCCTTTGACCAAACCTCATAACTCCCTTGGTTGGCGACACTTTTAAGAAAACGTGCTCACCAACTTCGAACTCTAGATCTCTTCGCCTTTGATCTGCATAACTTTTCTGACGACTTTGAGCTATTAATAATCTTTGGCATATAATTCGAATATTACCAGCATTTTTTTGAATTAATTGAGACCCCAAAAGTTTCCGTTCTCCTACCTCATCCCAATATACAAGTGATCTGCACTTTCTTCCATAAAGAGCTTCAAATGGGGCCATCTGTATACTAAAGTGGTAACTATTATTATAAGAAAACTCAATTAGATGTAAGTACATATCCCAACTCCCACCAAAGTCCAAAGCACATGCTCTTAAGAGATCTTCAAGAGTTTGTATTGTCCTTTTAGATTGACCATCAGTTTGGGGGTGAAAGGTTGTACTAAACTTCAACTGCGTGCCCAAAGATTTTTGTAGACTTTCCCAAAATTTAGAGGTGAATCTTGGATCTCTATCTGAGATAATGCTAACTGGCACCCCATAATATCGAATAATTTCCTTAATATATAAGCTTGCTAGTTTATCCAATGAATACTTCTTGTTAATAGGGAGGAAGTAAACAGATTTAGTATGTTTGTCTACTATTACCCAAATTTCGTCATATCCTTTCACAGTCTTGGGTAATCCTATCACAAAATCCATAGTGACTTGCTCCCACTTCCATTCAGGAATCGAAATCCTTTGCAATTTTCCCGCAGGTACTCGATGTTCTATTTTCACCTGTTGGCATATTAAACATTTAGAAACAAACTCTGCTATATCTCTCTTCATACCACACCACCAATAGTTTTGGCGTAAATCTCGATACATCTTAGTAGTCCCGGGATGGATATTAAATTTTGATCTATATGCCTCCTCTAATAATTGCATCTTTACTGGATGGCTTTCGGGAATACAAAGTCGATTGTGGAATGTAATAGAACCATCTTTGGCTTGGAGGAATTCAGGTCTAGATCCTTGAGCTATTTCCTTAACTATCATTTGAAGATATGTATCTTCCTTTTGACCTTCTTTAACCTTTTCCACCAAAATGATTATGCCATCAAACACACAAGAAAACCTTTATTTGTCTCCGATAAAAGTTTAAGTTTTAAGTCTGCTAACTCCGTCATCATAGAATTCTTTTGAATATTCATATAGGCTACAAGACTATAGGTATTTCTGCTTAAGGCATCAGCAACTACATTAGCTTTCCTAGGATGGTAGTTGATATTAAAACCATAATCCTTTAGAAAGTCCAACCACCTTCTTTGTCTCATATTTAAATCTTTCTGTGTGAATATATATTTGAGACTCTTATGATCTGTGAAGATTTCGAAAGTCTGTCTATAGAGATAATGCCTCCAAATTTTCAGTGCAAAAATGATAGCTGCTAGCTCTAAGTCATGAGTAAGATAGTTCTTTTCATGAGGCTTTAATTGCCTCGATGCATAAGTAACTATCCTCTCATTTTGCATTAGAACGCAACCAAGCCCTTGTAGAGAGGCATCACTATACACTACAAAACCTTCTCCCCCTAAAGGAATCACCAAGATAGGAGCACTGGTTAATTTCTTCTTCAATTCTTGAAAACTTTGTTGACATTTATCATCCCACATGAATTTTATATTCTTTTGTGTCAACTTGGTCAATGGTGTTGCTATTTTTGAAAAGCCTTCTACGAATCTTCTATAGTATCCAGCCAAACCCAAGAAGCTTCTAATCTCTGAAACATTAGAAGGCTGCTTCCATTTTATCACAGCTTCAATCTTGTGAGGGTCAACAGATATACTAGCGCTCGAAATTACATGACCGAGAAACATAATTTCATTGAGCCAGAAGTTGCACTTGCTTAACTTGGCATATAGTTTCTCTTGCCTTAGGACTTCCAGAACTGTCTTAAGATGGTGTTCATGCTCTGCTATGCTTTTGGAGTAGATCAGGATATCATCAATGAACACAATTACAAATTTATCAAGATATGGGTGGAACACCCTATTCATAAGATCCATGAAGGCAACCGGTGCATTTGTGAGTCCAAAAGGCATTACTAAGTATTCATAATGACCGTATTTTGTTCTAAAGGCAGTTTTCTATATGTCTCCTTCCCTTATCTTCAATTGATGATACCCGGATCTCAAATCAATCTTTGAGTATACCCGAGTACCTTGAAATTGATCAAACAGGTCATCTATTCGGGGAAGAGGATATTTATTCTTTATGGTCACTTGGTTGAGCTGTCTATAATCGATGCATAGTTGCATAGATCCATCTTTTTTCTTCACAAATAGGACAGGGGCACCCCAAGGTGATACACTGGGTCGAATAAAACCCTTGTCCAAAAGCTCTTGGATCTGTTTCTTTAACTCCTCCAACTCAATTGGTGTCATTCTATATGGAGGTTTAGAAATAGGTGCAGTACCAGGTAAAAGATCAATTGTAAATTCAATTTGTCTATTTGGTGGCAGTGCAAGTAGATCTTCAGGAAAAACATTTGGAAAATCTCGTACAATGGGGATGTCCTTTAATACTGGCTTCTTAGATTCTTCTCCAGAAATGAAGGCCAAGTATCCCTGACATCCCTTCAAGAATAGTTGGGTAGCACTCAAGGCTGAAATAATAGAAGGAAACTTTTCTTGAATCCCAATGAACTTGAAAGGTGGTTGATCTAGAGGTGAGAAAGTAACAGTCTTCCGAAAACAATCGACACTTGCATGGTATGCTGAAAGCCAGTCCATACCCAAGATAGCATCGAAATCTGGAAATTCTAGTAGAATAAGATCTACTAGCAAATTGTGGCTTTCAATAGTAATAACACAGTTTCTATATATCTGATTAACTATCAAAGAGTTTCCAACTAGTGTTACTACCATTAATGCATTATTCATTGTCTCATGATTCTTATGCAGTTTCATAGCAAAATAGGGTGATATAAAAGAATGCGTAGAACCAGAATCAATAAGCACAGATGCTGGCATACCACAGAGTGTGATGATAACTTTAATAATAGATCCTGAGGCTTCAGCATCTTGATGAGTAAGTGCGTATACTCTTGCCTGTCCTTCCTCTCTAGGTCGTAGCTGTTGTTGTCCAGTTGTTTGGGGTGGAGCTCGACGTTGATGTTGCTTCCGTGGGTAATCCTTTGACATGTGCCTCGGTTGTTGACAATAAAAATATACGTGTTGTCCCATGGGGCATGAGGTGGAAACATGATCTATCTTTCCACAGAAATAACATCTTATAACAACTTGATTGCTAGGAGCTCCTACTTGTTGATGCCCAAATTGTTTGCCTTTTCCTTTCTTTGAGGGTCCATCCCCCATACGTAAATAGTGTAGCACTAAAAGGTCGCTTTCAATCCTTTGCTTGTTGTAATTCATTATCCAATTTCTCTACCACCAAAGCTCGATTTAATACTTCAGCATATGTTGGTAAAATTAGTACTGCAACGGACTTTCTAATTGATGATCGAAGTCCCCTCTCAAAGTGACGAGCTCTTTGACTTAAATTAAAAGCAATATGTGGAGAGAACTGAGCCAACTCAGTGAAATGATGATCATATTCCATTACAATTCTATTTCCTTGGTGGATGCTAAGGAACTCTTGTTGTTTCTCAAAGCGAATTGAATCAGGAAAGAACTGCTCATAAAATGCATCTTTAAACTGCTCCCAAGTTACCATATTACCTCCTGCCTCTAACATCCTCCTTTTTGAGGTCCACCAAGTGTCTGCCTTTCCTTCCAAAATGAAAGAAGCGAAAGGCACTTTTTGATTTTCCCTACATTCGATAGCTTCGAATGTCTTTTCCACTTGACGAATCCAACGTTCAGCAAAGATTGGATCTGGCTTGCCCTCAAAAATTGGTGGTCCCAATCTCTTAAAGTGATCTAAGGTATTATTCCTACCTCGTGGAATTTCATCTCGTTCCTCCTGACGCTCAAAGTATCCCCTAATAGCATTGAGGACTCCGTGTACGTCATCTTGAGCATTGACGGGTGCTGGGGCATGAGGGGCATTCTACGAAGTCGGAGAAACTGGCCCATAATTAGTGATAGGTGTACAAGAGGACTAGGTTTGCTCTACGATGTGTGGAGCTTCCAAGTTATTATTTGTTTGAACACCTCTCCGAGCGCGTAAACCAATAGCATTGCGACCATGAGCACCCCGAGTGACAGTACCACTAATCTCTTGAATTGGCTTCATTACTCCTATAATAGGTTAAAAACAATCATCGGTTAAAGTTAATCAAGGGACCTAATACACCTACAAGCCCTAGACCATGCTCTGATACCATAAAAGATGTCACATCCTGGAATTTTTTTTTTTGTTTTATCTTTCCACACATTTAGGCCAAATAGATAAACATCACTTTATTCATCATTCATACACATTTATTAAAATTCATTTATTATAATCCATTTATTCATCGAATCATAAATAGAAAATAAACATGGTGATGTTAACTTCAAGAATCATCCAAGTGACTCTACCTAGCAGTAGAGGAAGGTCCGCTCTCCACTGGAATTCGATTTAGTACTAGAGGGAGGCTGCTCTGAAAATCAAAAACAAAGAAAATTCAGCAACGCTGAGTAGGAACCCCAAAAGTTAACTCAAAATATATACATGATCAAAATTCAATCAATCATCCCAATGGCGTATATCAAATACCCGAAGGAGCACTCCCCCAACAGCGGATGGAGAGGCTTTACCCTACATGATGAGTTTGAGTTCTCCCAATAGCGGATGGAGGCAAACTCATATCACACTCCCAACAGCGGATGGAGTGGTGTCCCACACCCGCCAAAGTGGGGACATGTTCCTCCCAACAGTGGATGGAGGAACCGTCCAGCCGCCACGTCTGATGGCCCGCTAATCCCCGAAGGGAATCACCGTAACTGCTCTCGGTAGGAAAATAATATAATCTCATACTGGTCATGTCTATTTCAGGATGAAATAACATATTTAAAATGTCTCTTTCAAATATTATCAATATCAAGTAATATAAATTAGCCCTCAATTGACTTGAACTCTAGTTTAATCGATTCAATTGAACTCGATTTACTAGAACCTAACTGTACTGATCTCTAATCCTTATTTAACTGGTCTGGAAGCACCCTAGACTAGTATAATTTAGACTAGATTAAGTTCAATTTAGGTTAAACTAACTTGAATAAGTCAATCAATTCGGAATCACCCTGAATTGATCTAGACTAATCAAGTCTAGTTTAGTTCAATCAACATTTGGGCTCAAGTTCAACAATAACATTAGGCTAGATTGAGCCAGTCCATCTACTGGTCATGTGCATTATACATGATTGAGCATGCATTACACAAAATTGTCCCAGCCCTGGCCCATGGACTAGTCATGTGCGTCGCATGTGACCGCCCATAATGGTTGGGCTGGGGTAGCCTACGGGCCAAGGCCTGACCCGTGGGTTGGGCCTGGCCTGTGAACAATTTCATTACAATTAATATCCAATTTAATATCATAGCATATACTCATTAACAATATAAATAAAAATATAATAATGCATTAAAAGATAGATGAGGAGAAAGGCTTTAATACAAAGAAATAACGTTCTAAATTTGACTAGAAATCATAAGACATTAAAAGAGGGATTGGGAGATAAGTTTTAATACAAGGAAATGGCCTTCTAAATTCAAATAAAAATCATATTTTCAATACATATAAAATTTTAACATATTCTAGTCATATTTTAATTCATTCAGAATAATATATTTTAAATTTTAGATCAAAGAATATTTAGATAACATATTCTAGTCTAACAAGATTTTAATCCAGATAAGATTAAAGATAAACTATAATACAAAAAATATCATATAAAACAAATACATTTTAAACATATTTAACTCTACAATAAAAACCTTAATCATGGGTCAAAAAATATAATGAAAACTTTAACTAATTACTTTAATACAAAAAATTTGACATTTAAAGAATCGATACATATTTTTCAAACTATAAAAATTTCAACATTTAAAGAATCAAAATAAAAACTAAAACTTTTAAATTTAAGAAAGGTAGGGAAACCTACCTCTTGTCAACAAGGTGTAACTCCTCGTTCCTCCCGCTGCCAAGCTCGACTAGGTGAGGAATGAAGGAGAGAAATCCCTTCCTTTAAATAGGAGGAGGTGAGCCTCTATTAAGGAAAATTTATTTTAATTTTTGTATTTATTTAATATAAATTATTTCCATTTAATATACTAACAAATATGATATCATTATATTTGGAATACTTAATAGTTATTTCCTTAATTCATATCAACAAACAATGAAGTAGATTAAGATTTCCTTAAATTATAATAACAAGTAAAGAAAGAAAATCAAATCATAACTTAAATATTTGATGTGATTACAAATTAAGTTTTTCTATTGATAATGTTTTACTAGTTGATGGATTGAAACATAATCTCTTGAGTATTAGTCAACTATGCGATAAAGGTTATATCGTTAGATTCGAATCAAATATGTGTATTATCAAAAAACCAAACAATAACATGACTATGATTGCATTAAAACAAAATAATATCTACACCATCAATCTTGATGAACTAAGTAATGAAATGTGCTTCTCCGCTCTAAATGATGATGCTTGGCTTTGGCATAGGAGATTAGCCATGCAAGCATGAAACTAATATCTAAGATCTCATCTAGAGAATTAGTACGAGGGATTCCAAATATGAAGTTTACTAAGGACAAAGTATGCGATGCATATCAACTAGGTAAACAAATAAAAACTAGTTTCAAACCAAAAAAATCAAATTAGTACCACTAGACCACTATCATTGATCCATTTGGACTTATTTGGACCAATTGACACAACAAGTCTAGGAGGAAGCAAATATGCTTCTGTAATTGTGGATGACTATACTAGGTACACTTGGACCTATTTCTTAGTCCACAAAAGTGATTGTTTCAAGTGTTTCTCAAAATTTTGTAAACTCACTCAAAACGAAAAGGGCTTCATGATTTCATCAATTCGGAGTTATCACGGTGGTGAATTTCAAAACCGTGACTTCCAAAATCTTTGTGAAGTTAATGGATACAATCACAACCTCTCCACTCCAAGAAATCCTCAACAAAATGGAGTAGTTGAAAGAAAAAATAGAAACCTACAAGAAATGGCAAGAACTATGTTGAATGAACATAGTCTACCCAAGTATTTTTGGGTTGAAGCCATAAATACGGCTTGCTACATCATGAATAGGGTTCTAATAAGACCATCTTCATCAAAAACTCCCTATGAATTATGAAATAAAAAAAAACCCAAATATTTCTTATTTTAAAGTTTTCGGTTGCAAATGCTTTATTTTGAATGAAAAGGATGCCTTAGAAAAATTTTATGCTAAATCCGATGAAGGCATCTTTCTTGGTTACTCTTCCGTTTCTAATGCTTTTCATGTTTTTAACAAAAGAACCTTAGTTATAGAAGAGTCTATTCATGTAGTTTTTAATGAAATTTTTTATTTAAAGAAAAATGATTTTGATGATGATCTTGGTTTTGATAATTTGAATTTAAATGAACCCCCTCCTCAAAATAGCAACTTGGATGCATCTTCTTCCGAAATTTCCTTACCCAAGGAATAGAAGTATGTGGATGCTCATCCAAAGGAGCTAATTATAGGAGATACATCAAAAGGGGTTCAAACTCGCTCTTCTTTCAAGAATTTTTGTGCTAACGCCGCCTTCCTTTCTCAAATCGAACAAAAATGAATTGACGAGGCCTTAAAAGATGATTTTTAGGTCATTGCAATGCAAGAAGAATTGAACCAATTTGAGAGGAATGAGGTATGGAAGCTTGTTCCTAGACCTAGTGACCATTTAGTCATTGGTACTAAATGGGTCTTTAGAAACAAGCAAGATGAATGCAGTATCGTGGTTAGAAACAAGGCTAGATTAGTGGCGAAAGGTTTCAACCAAGAAGAAGGTATTGACTACGAAGAAACCTTCACTCCTATGGCAAGATTAGAAGCCATTAGGATGCTCCTTGCCTATGCTAGTAGTAATAATTTTAAACTATTTCAAATGGATGTCAAAAGTGCTTTCTTGAATGGTTTTATTTCCGAAAAAGTATATGTTGAACAACCTCCCGGATTTGAAAACTCTCTTCTTCCCAATCATATATTCAAATTGACTAAGGCTCTCTATGGCTTGAAACAAGCTCCTAGAGCTTGGTATGAAAGGCTTAGTTCCTTTCTTATTTTAAATAATTTTACCAAAGGCAAGGTTGATACTATATTGTTTATCAAACACTTTAAAAATAATTTTCTTATTGTATAAATTTATGTTGACGATATTATTTTTGGTTCTTCGGATGAATCGCTATGTGAATCATTTGCCAAATGTATGAGTCATGAATTTGAAATGAGTTTAATGGGTGAATTAACCTTCTTTCTAGGAATACAAATCAAACAACTTAGTGATGGTATATTTCTTAACCAATCTAAATACACATTAGAATTGTTAAAACGATTTAACATGAATAATTCAAAAGCGATAAACACCCCTATGAGTACTTCGACTAAGTTAGATATGGATGAAAACAGTGAAAATTTCGATCAAAAAATATATAGGGGAATGATAGGTAGTCTACTCTACCTTACCGCGACTAGACCGGACATCATGTTTAGTGTAGGACTTTGTGCTAGATTTCAATCTAATCCTAAACTATCTCATCTTAAGAGTGTTAAAAGAATATTTAGATATATTAAAGGAACTCCAAATTTAGGATTGTGGTATCCAAAGTCTAATAAATTTGATTTAATAGCTTATGCAGATGCCGATTTTGGTGGATGCAGGATAGATAGAAAAAGTACATCCGGAACATGCTAATTTTTAGGACATGCACTTGTTTCTTGGACTTCCAAGAAACAAAATTCAGTTGTACTATCTACGGTGGAAGCCGAATACATTGCTGCAAGTGCATGCTGTGCACAAGTTGTTTGGATGAAAAATACATTAGAAGACTATGGACTTCACTTGAAAAACATTCCCTGTGATAATACAAGTGTCATATGTCTTACCAAAAATCTAATTCAGCACTCCAGAACTAAGCATATAGATATTAGACATCATTTCATACGCGATCATATTCTTAACAATAATGTCATTCTAGAATTTATTGACACAAAGTATCAATTAGTAGATATTTTTACAAAAGCCTTAAAAGAAGACCAATTTGAATTTATTAGAAGGGAACTAGGCATGTTAAATTGTCCCGTAAAGTAAGTTTGTTTGAATGTATTTTTCGAAGAATGTCTCATCCTTGTTCCGTTCTTTTGTGGATTTGATTTCATTCTTTTCTTTCGATTCCAAACGATATATTAAAGTACAACTCAATATCTCAACCTATCTTGAGTCAAACACCTCTAGAAATCAAGAAGGGGGAAGAAAGAATTTTTTCTTCTCTTCCACGGCAAGCTAGCAGTGGCACCGCTAGAATCGACGGTAGCACCGCCTGAGCGCTCGGGCACCAAGCGGTGGCACCGCTTGTTTTAGCGGTGGCACCGCCCGAGAGCCCCTTTATAACCCAAGGGGTTAGGGCCGACGGTGACACCGCCCCCAACCCGTGAGAAACTGTCTCAAGCTCTCCCACAATCTCTCTAAACCTTCATTCCAGCATTTGGAAGCCTGGGAGAGTGATTCTTATTGGTCCAAGCTCTCCATCTTCTAAGAGATTCTCAATAAGGTAAAATTTGAAATTTTTCTCTCTTCTCATCATATTACCTACTTCTTACAGTTTCATCTATCATCTTGTCTAGATAATAGCTCCTAAAAGATCAAAAGGGAAAAGGATTGAAGGAGATTCATATGACCAAGACCTTTTTAGATCCAAAGAAGTAGCTCTTAGGTTTCCAAACTTCGAAACAAGATGTATCCATAAGGGTAAACACGTTGATCTCAATGAACTAGGAAACCTAAAACCCATTAGGTGGTTTGCATACCTAGATGCCCTACCTCTACTACAAATAAATGAACCAATCTATCCTAGGTTAGTTAGGCTATTTTATGCAAACTTATATATGGATAATGATAGCCTAAGTACTTACCTACTATGGACACAAATTAGAATTTTTGATAGCACTATTTGTGAACTAATTGGAATCACTGAAAAAGATAGGGGCTATTATTTTAGAGGTAATTGGGATGTCAACACAATCGGAGCAACTTACACCGAAGTCGTTGAAACTATTTTTACAAATCCTGACCTCGGCATAATACCCAAGAGTTGTGAGCACCTACTGCCCTTTAACTCTAAAATCCTTCATCATATCATAACTAGCATACTATTCCCTAAGCAATTTTATCTTAATGAAATGAGTCAAATAGAAATAAGCACCATGTATTGGATTATAACCGATCAACATAACTGTTTTGGATACTCAATCTGGCAACACATGCAAAATATTATAGCTAAAGATATTATGTTGCCATATGGAGGGTTAATCACTCGATTCCTACTTGCCCATGACATTTGTATCCCACCCGATGAAGAAACAATTCAAAGTGATCGGTATAACATTATCAATAGAAATCTGCTGAAAAGACTTAGGTGCATATTTAACAACAGTATATGGGTTAGGCAACCTAGAAGGACTGATCCAATTCCCCCACCAGTAGAACACCCCGAAACACCAATTCTTAGGGGAAATGAATCTCCTCCTCCTAGTCCCTTTGGCGTAGTACCTTCGGCTCCTGTTTCATCCTCCGAAGAACTCATTATGACAGAATTGAATCAGATCAAATCACAGCAAGAATAAATTCAAATATAGCAAATTAAAATTTTGAAGGAACTACGACAAATGAATCAAAAAATAGATGTCATATATCAGCATTGTGGCTTACCTCCTAAGGATTAATCGATGTAGTTTCTTGTTCTGTTCTGATTACTCTTCATGTGAAGTTAGAAGTCCATCATCTTCTGTTGAACAAAAACTGAACCTTTGTTTAAGATGTATTGTTAAATTCTGGATGATTGCTGATTTGGTTTTGAATCTGGATAAATATTCCTTGTGACATTAATTTTGAATGATGAATTTCATATGATTAATCTTTATACTGACTTCTTTTGATTTTATGATCACAAACTGTGTTTCAAGTCTCATCTCCTTATTTTTTTTGGTTGATGACAAAGGGGGAGAAGTGATGACTTGTATGACTTATGTGCATCAATAGCATGACTTATATGAATTGCAAAAGCTTATCTTATATACCTTGCTTGTCTCATATGCCTTAATCTTTGAGTATATCGCAAGATTGGTTGATCATATGAAATCATTCCTCACATTTATATCATGAAATTCATGTTGAAAATCTTTATCATTTTTTTTACCTCTCTCATCAAAATGAAAATTGTCTCTTATCATTTGACTTGAAAATGATCTTCAATAGCTGAAAATTATGAGAAATACGAAGGTTCGTATTTGCTCATGCTTAATAAGACAATGATAAGTTCAACGTTAGAACTCATCGACTTATGCTTGAATTTAAAAGGATGGAATTCAAGTAGTTTTATCTTCTCACAATATGGCATATAGATAGGGAGAGTTATGTTTAACTCCGTCATCAATTGATTGTCATCATCAAAAAGGGAGAGATTGTTGAATCTCAGATTTTGATGATGAAATCAATTGATGGGTTAATTAATCTAATCCATATTATTGAAGTTGAGTGTGCAGAATTAACTACGACAGTCTAAAAACATAAAGCAAGGATACCGGAGTCAAGTTCGATGGACGTTTGAGAGTCCGAAGATTCGTCGGAGATGCTGTCGGAACCAACCAAGAAAGATCGGAGACTTGTCGAAACTTTCGGAAGTCTACCGAAGATATCATTGGAGGTTCACAGAGATCACCGAGAAGGCTCGGCTACTCGTTGAATTCGTCACCAGATCGGGAGCCTGCTGAGAGTCCGCCGGAAGAAACCCGAGGGCGTATCGGAAGTCCACCGAATGAACGCAAGAAAGCTCGCCGAAACAAAACTTGACGTTGGCCAGTTTAAACACTTGCTTAGGATTATGTTTTTAGGTGTGTAGTTCACATGTAATTAGGGTTAGAATTAAGAGATAATCCTATACCTTAGTTAGGGGCCAATTGGGCCCAAAAATGACTTGGTTTAGGTCGGACGTAAAGCCTAACCAGAAACTTGTAAGGATGGGCAGTGGAACCGCTGGGCTGGGCGGTGGCACTACTTAGAACCCGAAGTATCAGGCGGTGGCACCGCCCAGCACCCGAGACCAAGCGGTGGCACAACCACCAATACGCTGTGGCACCGCCAGTATGCCTGTCGTACAAGACATTGACAGGCGGTGGCACCGCCAATCTCGGAAACCCAAGAGGAATTCAAAATTGGAGCCCAAATTTTGAATCCTCTTGGGGCCTATAAATACCTCTCAATTCTCAGCAGAGAATACACCCTTTGCAAAGCAATAGTTTGAGTTAAGAGCCTTAGAAAAGTCTTAGCAAGTCTTGTTTTTCATATTGCTTGAGTGTTCACCTCCTCTCATCTTGTTGAAAAGAATTGTAAGAGTGTGAACCACTTGTAAAGGTTGTAAGAGGGGTATTAGTCCTTCCCCTACAAGAGATTTGCTAGTGGAAGTTGGGAGCCTCTTCGAAGAAGGCTTCGCAAGTGGATGTAGGTCATTTTGACCGAACCACTTTAAAACTGCTGTGTTATCTGGTTTGCATCCTACTCTTGCCATTTACATACTGCAAACTTCTTTACTTAGTCACTATGCTTCCATACGCTTCTAAGTTATCAAGCTTCCAAATCGGTTTTCATCAATATTTGTTCTTATCGTCTGAAAGATTTTTCCAAACCGAAGTTTTAAATCACCGCACTAATTCACCCCTCTTAGTGCCGCTCCGATCCTAACAAGTACCACCCACCAGACTAGTGGTAGTACTGCTTAATAGAGTCTAGGAAATTGTGTCTAGGTGGTATCACCGCCTGATAGCTTGGAAAAGTGTGCTCTTGATTTTTTCAGCTCATAGGTGGTTTCACCTAACCTTGGGTCATCGAATGGGCCTTTACTTGGCCTAAAATAGTCCTAACTCAGGCTCAATGGGCCCTTAATTAAGTTAGCATAGTTACACTAAAAACTAACTCAATTGTGACCTAACTACAACCAATTATAAGACTAGAATTTTATATTGTTCGGCATGTCCTTAGTTCATCCGACGCTTCATCCGATCCTTCGCCGCATCATTCTCTCCTTCGGCCTATTGCTTAATCGACATGTTGACCTCCCGTAACTTTCAATCTCCTTGGCGCAATGTTCGATCCTTTGGCCCAATGCCCGAACTCTCAACACAAAGTCCTTCTGCTGACACATCAACTGATCCTTCGGTCGACGTCTAATCTTCTAATATGTTCACTCTAGCCTAGCGTCTGATTATTCCTACTTTAATCGATTTATCTTTTCCGATCGAAGTTAGTCCTACATCACTCAAAATGCAGATTAGATCCTAAACTCATTAATTGATTTCATCATCAAAATTTAAGATTCAACATGGAGGTCCCCGCCCCCACGAGCGATCTCGGCCCAAGAGATGGAGCCACCTCTACCATTACAAGCAGCGACTCCTCCACGAGCAGTGGCTCCGAGGGCTTAGCAGGGGCCCCCCGATGCCTCTTTTGGGGGAATAGACCTATAGCAACATGCTCACCCGAGGACCCTGAAGAAGTTAGAATCGTCGAAAGGGGTTGTGGGTCCCCCTCGAACAGGCCAGCGCCGACTTTAAAGCTTTCAGAGGCCCCGATAGGAGGGCCACAGAAGAAGCCTCGAGCCCACGATGGTCATTCGCCCGTCGGTAGGCCCTCGCTAGGCCTAGAGAGGGGAGTAGAAGGGCACCACCTCTTTAGTTCTCAAATATTTACACTTGCCAAAGGACCACGGAGAAAGGGTCAGAAATAAGTGAAAGAGTTGAAAGAAAAAAATGTCTATATCAGATGGGGCCGGAGGAGGAGTGGCCTTCGCCGAACGAACTTTCTCCTCATGCTTCGCGGCCCTAGATGAGAAGCACCCTCATATCTTCTCCAGGGCCTTGGCTTCACCCAAGGATAGAGAGGGTAATGTGTTGTCTACGGTGTGTGCTACCCAAACCACCGGGAAGCCCCAGTCTTGGCTTCCGCTGACATTGAAGTGACTCCTCCACCCCTTGCTACAGGAGGCTGCTCCACTTATCTTAAACCCTACACGGGGAGACAGGTAGTAATTGCTCGGCCCCTAACTCAGTCAGAAGCATGAATAGAAGAGGTTATGAGACGGTGCCACCCCCACATCATCACATGCCTTGAGGAATACACTTAGGAAACGCCAAGAATTTGGCCCCATTTAGGAAGGCAAAATCCACCAATATCCTAGATAGGAAGCCACCACCAAAGGAACATGAAGGTGTATAGTGCCTCTAACTATTGCAAGTCACCATGAAACTATAGTCATGGGCCTCCTTCATTTACACTAGGCCTCGTGGGACTGTGGGAATCTCAAAAGGTTTGCTCCCCATGGACAAAGAGCTCACCTGAACTACCTTCTAGGAGGAGGTGGTCGACCTTTCAGCACCTTGTCAGCGTCGAGAAAGAGGACGGAAGGCAATCGGAAGGTCGTCACCAGAAGAGGATGACCCCAAAGGAGAAGATAGAGTTTTGTTAGAAGAGGAAGACATCTTAGTCTGCACTGAAGTGTTCGATGTGCTAGTCATAGGTGCCCAGCAAGCCAATCACGTGAGTGATGGCACGTGTGACTTGATACAGAATCTTTTTGCTTATTATATTTTTGGCGTATATCACTTTATAACTATTGCATAAATGCATATATATATTGTGATGTCCTTGGATTTGTGCAATGGGAATCGGATCGTGATGAGATCACGATAATGAGATCGATTCACCTTTAAACACATATCCTAAATAATCCCGGTCATAGGTTACTTCGAGAGGGACATCGTGATAACCGGATAGACTGGTGTGTTGTATACCCGTCCATATGATGGATGCAGCTGGTCTCATAGCTGCTTTCGTGTAGGGACACTAGGGATACAGATCTGAGTGCTCATTGGAGAATGAGTTCACTGATTGATCCGCTTACGGAATGCTTGGATGGTTGATGATGCCTTATTGTGGACAAATGATTCCGTGAGTCCTAGTGGTGTATCTGGTCCTTAGACTTGAGACACCAAGGATATCTGTATATGAGTGCTCCACTCTTTGATACCAGACTTATAGGTTTGGCTGTCCCAGATCTAGTACAGTGGGTCATTGGGAGTGGTAGTCGACCTTCGAGGGCTATTGAGTGTCGATAGAGGATCATCCACGCTTCGGCGTCATGAGAGGAATATCTCATGTGTTCTTGCTCGAACAAATCCTTGGCCAGGGTCATTGGGTTGAGAGAAAAAGAGTTCTCCGGGAGAATCCGATTAGAGCGAGACTCGAGTAGAAACCGTATGGGTCCTCGACAACACCATGCTTTCGATATCTGATCTACGGGATATTAGATGGATGAGGGACTATAGGTACATGGTAATCGAGGACAGACAGGTCCAATGGATTGATTCCCCAGATCGTGCAGGGACTACTGGCGTAGTGGCCTAAATGCGTCCAAGAATCGATGAGTCGAGTGAATTATTACAAAGATAATAATTCACTGAGTTAGAAGGAGTTCTGACAGGTATGACTCACGGCCAGCTCGATATTGGGCCTAGAGGGTCACACACATTTGGTAGGTATTGCGATGAGTAGAGGTTCGGATATGAGATATCCAACGGAGCCCTTGTCTTATTGGATGCAGATCCAATACCCATTAGGGTTTGACACGGGATCTCTATAAATAGGAGGGATTCACAGCCTCATAGGCTAGAGTCTTTGCTTGCCTTTCCTATTCTCCTCTCCCTCTCCACCTCAGAGGCTTGGAGTCTTGAGGAGGGTCGTCGCAACCCTGCTGTGTGGATCACCACTAGAGAGGAGGACGCTTGACCTCCTTCACCCTCTCCTAAGGATCTGCAAGGAAACACGGATATACGATCTCCCTAGGTAACACAATCTCTATCGCAGTTTTGTGTTTTGCAGATTTTTGCACCAATCTTCGAATCTT
This sequence comes from Musa schizocarpa, assembly GCA_900464855.2. Classification (NCBI taxonomy): domain Eukaryota; kingdom Viridiplantae; phylum Streptophyta; class Magnoliopsida; order Zingiberales; family Musaceae; genus Musa; species Musa schizocarpa. Next base: position 28,891,644 of record LS990922.1, on the reverse strand, counting down.
GTGAACATCTTTTTTTGGGAATCGGGATTTTTGTTTTCTTGTTCTTTTAAATGCTTGCATATGATGATGTCGCCCCCATGATTTCCCAACGGTGGTATCGAGTCGGGTTGTTCGTCTGAATGACCGGTTTTGAACTGCGTTTGTTGTGTTTAGGAAGAATATTGACGTCAAAATCGTTGACGCCTGTAAAGCGAGGGGGCAGCAACCGCTGCTGCCCTCGATCTGCATGTTTGCAGCCACCTGCAGCAGCAGCCGCCAGCAGCCGCAGCACAGCCGGGCGCATCCTTAGCCATGCCTGTTCTGGCCCACCGGCGGCCGGTCTTCACAAAGCAGCTTGCGGGCCGGCGGGCAGGCAGCCCGGCAGGGCAGGGCGCCAGAGGGGCAGCGGCGCCTGCCGCCGCAGGGCAGCGACGCCTACCGCCCACCCGGCAGCGGGGCGGCCAATGAGCGGTGAGAGGCACCCAGGCGCGGCGGCCCTTGCCTTCTCCCAAAAAACCCCAGCGAGGCGGCCGCCAAAGGCAAAGACCGCTGCTGGGAGTGCTGCCTCTCGGGCAGAATCGCCCAGGGAGGCGGCGGCGCCCGGGGGGCGCCCACCCTCAGCCGGCGCCCAATGGCGTCTTGCCCTCACGAGAGGAACCACCCCTCGCCCCCCTGCCGCCAGCCCGCAAGCAGGTGGCGGCGGCAACAAAGAAAATTAGGGTTTTGGGAAAAATGATAGTTTTGCCCTGTGAATTTGAGAAATTCCAATTTTGTCTTTTATCCAAATTACGAAAATACCCTTAGGAATTGAGAAATTCCCTACATGTCCCCGATTTCAAAAAATATTAATTAATTAAAAAAGGTTTAGTTGATTATTATTTTTTTATTATTATCTAGTAGTCCTACATGATGATGATTATTTATACATGTGATGTATGATGTCCGGATGGATGATCATGGGCCGTGGTGATGTGTGTACTTGTGATTATTATTATTGAGGTCTGAACCTCCATTATATTTCGTTTTATTGTCGGGCCTACGTGCCTATGATTAAGTTGTAATCACATGAGGAGGCGAAGCGGGGGCGTGGATCGCGATAACGGGACCCACGAGACGGACGATCGTGATGCATGGAGATGCATCAAGATGTCGGCAGAACCAACGAGGGACGAGATGGGCGATCACGGGGGCATGGAGATGCACCGTTGCACACATAGATCTTGATGAGTGATTAGGCCCTCTTGCTCAGGCCTAATCATATTAGGTTGTGGGTCCATGATCATCCGATGTGATTACTTATACACATACTAGATATGTATATATATTTGCATCTCGATGTAGATATATATTAAATATGTATATGTGTGACATGTCATATTAGGAGACCAAATTATAGAAACATCTCTCGATAATATTAAATTCGGTAAACGGAGGCAATTAGATTGACCCACGTGGCCTTCCATCGTTATAGTAGGAACCGATTCCGGTGTAGGTTGAGTTGGTCGAGTCCCTCGAGACTCACCTATATCGCGATTCGCTATCTTGCTTCTGACATAGAGATGTCACCGGTGACTTTGAGGACATAGTATGCTTGGTCAGTCCCTCGAGGGTATATCATCAAATCGGACTCATCTTGTAAATGAAGGTGTTGACTTAACCGAGCATCATGGTTGGTCGAGTCCCTCGAGGCCATGGTGATTGAGGCCGAACAGGGGCGGGAATCACAAGGAGTTGTGATCGGCAAGAGTTGCCTACCTTTTAGGCTTAGTGTGATTGGTCGAGTCCCTCGAGGTTACACTAAAAAAGACGATTGAATCCCCGATCCCCACTAGAAGTCTGGAGACTTTCGTTTCACGTCTTTGAGGGTGTCGCGTGACTCGTTAGTAAAATAGTGGGAGCATATTAAGATAGAAGTCCATATCTTGATAGTTTATTTCTTGCAAAATCTGCATGTTATTCATTTTACTGCTACATCTTTATTTTCAAAAAATGTGGCTTTAAATCCCTTACGTGGCATGCTTGATGTCAACCGACTTACTTGGTCCAAATTATACGGATTGGCTCCGTAACTTGAGAATTGTTCTCACAGGCGGAGAAAATCATGTACGTCCTTGATCTGATGATGCCTACCCGAAGAAGGGGCAAGCGAGGATGAGATGGCTTCATTCACGTGAAGTACATTGATGACTCCACTCTTGCTCATTGCCATATGTTGGGCTCTATGACTCCAGTTACAGAGACAACATGAAAAAGATGGATGCAGATCCATTCTCATACATGTCCTAAAATTGTTTGAGGAACACGGAAGGACTCAACGATATGAGATATCCAAGAGCCTTTTCCGCTTAGGATGACCCGAGGGACACCCGTTGAGAACCATGTCCTAAAGATGATTGAGTGGATAGAGAAACTCACAGGTCTAGGAATGGTCCTAGAGAATAACTTGTGTGTGGACATTGTGTTTCAGTCCCTACCAGATTCCTTTTCACAGTTCATAATGAATTTTAATATGAACAAGCTTGAGGTGACTCTCCCAGAGCTCCTCAATATGTTGAGGGAGGTAGAGAGTACTATTAATAAAGAGAAGCCAGTTCTCTACACTAGTGAGACCCGAAGAAAGAAAGGAAAGCGAAGGTCCCTTAAGAAGGAAAGGGCAAGGCAAACAAAATTAAAAGCAAAGGTTGCTAAGAAATACCCAGCAAAGGACAAAGGCTAGTGCTTCCACTTTGTGGTAAAGATGGGCATTGGAATAGAAACTGCAAAGAGTACCTTGCGAAAAAAGGGCTTAAACAAAAGCTTGATGAAGCTTCGTGTACATTCATGATCGGTCTCCATTTGTCGGGACTCTTATGATAACACATGGGAATTGGATACCGGTAGTGCTTATCATATATGCAATTTGTTGCAGGTTCTGGCAAGGCCTAGGAGACTACAGAGAGGTGAGATGGACCTCAAGATGGGTAATGGAGCAAAAGTTACTATATTACCTGTTGGCGATGTCGCCCTACATCTGCCTAGTGGAGCTTTTATTGCATTAGATGCATGTTATTTTGTTCCTTCAATTATCAAAAACATTATCTTCATTTCATGTTTAACAGTTAGTGGATATAAATTTGTTTTTGAGAACAATGGTTGTTCGATATTATTAGATGATAAGATCAACACGAAAGGAACATTGCATAATGGTTTATTTATGTTAGACACCACTCCACATATCATGAATGTAAATGTGTCCAAAAGGAAACGAGATGAATTGAACAGTGCATACCTGTGGCATTGTAGGCTAGGTCACATCCAATAAAGAAGGATTCAAAAGTTGCTAAATTATGGATATCTAGATCCATTCGACTATGTGTCATATACAACTTGTGAGACTTGCATTAAAAAAAGCGACCAAATCTCCATTTAGTAGAATCGGAGAGAGAGCCAATGAGTTGTTGGAACTCATACATAGTGATGTATGTGGACCCATGTCAACTCATGCCATTGGAGGTTACTCCTACTTCATTACATTTACTGATGATTTCTCAAGGTATGGATATGTGTACTTAATGAAGTACAAATCTGAGGCCTTTGAGAAATTCAGAGAGTATAAGAATGAGGTGGAGAACCAGACTGGAAAGAGTATCAAAACTCTTTGATCAGATCGAGGAGGTGAATACTTAAGTACAGAGTTTACTCAGTTCCTCAAGGACCATGGGATATTATCCCAATGGACACCTCCTTATACACCTCAGCTCAATGGATTCTATGTACTCCAATAAGGTTTGGAACCTAGTTGATGCGCCCAAAGGTATTGTACCAATCGGTTGCAAGTGGATCTTTAAGAAAAAGATCGGAGTAGATGGAAAGGTAGAGACCTATAAAGCAAGGCTAGTGGCTAAAATCCATCAGAATTCTATTGGCTATTGCAGCACACTATGATTATGAGATCTGGCAGATGGATGTGAAAACCGCATTCCTCAACGGGAACCTCGAGGAGGAGGTGTATATGATGCAACCTGAGGGATTCGTGTCCAAGAACTGCCCAGATAAGGTGTGTAGGTTACTTAGATCCATTTATGGACTAAAGCAAGCTTCCCGAAGTTGGAACATAAGATTTGATGAGGCAATCAGATCTTCTGACTTCGTTAAGAACGAAGATGAGCCTCAGACGAAGATGAGGCAATCAGATCTTATACTCTTTGAATTTCTTAAAGGCCTCAGACTTGTACTTCATTAAGTACACATATCCATACCTTGAGAAATAATCAGTAAATGTAATAAAGTAGGAGTAACCTCCAATGGCATGAGTTGACATGGGTCCACATACATCACTATGTATGAGTTCCAACAACTCATTGGCTCTCTCTCCAGTTCTACTAAATGGAGATTTGGTTAGTTTTCCACGAATGCAAGGCTCCTGAAGTTGTATATGACACATAGTCCGAATGGATCTAGATATCCATCATTTAGCAACTTTTGAATCCTTCTTTCATGGATGTGACCTAGCCTACAATGCCACAGTATGCAATCTGTTCAACTCATCTCGTTTCCTTTTGGACATATTTACATTCATGATATGTGGAGTGGTGTCTAAATAAATAAACCATTATGCAATATTCCTTTCGTGATGATCTTATCATCTAATAATATCGAACAACCATTGTTCTCAAAAACAAATTTATATCCACTAACTGTTAAACATGAAATGAAGATAATGTTTTTGATAATAGAAGGAACAAAATAACATGCATCTAATGCAATAAAAGCTCCACTAGGTAGATGTAGGTCTGATAGAGTATCCCATCCTCCTGAGAGATATGTGGGACATATTAGAGTAGAGGATGTAGAGGATATTGATCCTCAGACCTACGAGGAGGCTATTATGAGTATAGACTCCGGGAAGTGGAAAGAAGCCATGAATTCTGAGATGGATTCTATGTACTCCAATAAGGTTTGGAACCTAGTTGATGCTTTCGAAGGTATTGTACCCATCGGTTTGCAAGTGGATCTTTAAGAAAAAGATGGAGTAGATGGAAAGGTAGAGACCTATAAAAAGCAAGGCTAGTGGCTAAGGGGTATAAGTCAAAGGCAAGGTGTTGACAACGATGAAACTTTCTCACCCGTGGCAATGCTAAAATCCATCAGAATTTTATTGGCTATTGCGGCACACTATAATTATGAGATCACGGCAAATGAATGTGAAAATCGCATTCCTCAATGGGAACCTCGAGGAGGAGGTGTATATGATGCAACTTGAGGGATTAGTGTCCAAGAACTGCTTGAGATAAGGTGTGTGGGTTGCTTAGATCCATTTATGGACTAAAAGCAAACCTCTCAGAAGTTGGAACATAAGATTTGATGAGGCAATCGGATCTTATGACTTAGATTAAAAACGAAGATGAGCCTTGTGTATCTGAAAAGGTAAGTGGGGCGCTATCACCTTTTTTGGTGTTATATGTGGATGACATCCTCATCATTGGGAATGACATAGAATCTTGTCCCAGATAAAAAACTTGGTTATCTAGACACTTCTCCATGAAGGACTTAGGGGAAGCATCTTATATCTTGAGGATTAGAATCTATAGAGATAGATCCAAGAGGATGCTTGGCTTGTCCCATCAGTACATAGAAACTATTATCAAAAGGTTTGGCATGGAAAATTCCAAGAGGTCTCATACCGATGAGACATGGGATATCGCTTTCTCCTGAGTATGTCCCCAAAGACTCCATAAGAAAGGGCGAACATGGATATGATACCTTATGCCTCAACAATAGAGTCTATCATGTATGCCATGCTATGTACTAGGCCTGATATAAGCATGCTCGAGTGTCACCAAGAGGTGTCAGTGGATCAGGGCTTGGAGCACTGGAAAGCAGTAAAGTGTATCCTTAAGTACTTGAGAAGGACTAAGGATCTTTTACTAGTATATGGAGGTAATAGCCTTAAGGTTGAAGGCTACACCGACTCAAGTTTTCAATCTGATGTCGATGATAGCAAATTCCAATTCAGGTATGTGTACACCTTGAATGGAGGAGCAGTGTCTTTGGAAGAGTTCCAAGCAAGATACCACTTCTTTTTCGACCACGAGGCGATACATTGCTGCATCGGATCAGCAAAGGAGGGAAGTCTGGGTGAAGAAGTTCATCACAGATTTGAGAGTCGATCTGAATAGCGACAAGTCGACTTCCTTATATTGCGACAACTATGGGGTGATTACTTAAATAAAGGGACCCGGGTCTCATCGAAGTGTTCTAAGGAGGTTCCGACTTAAGAGAGATCGTAACCGAGGGAGATGTAGCAGTGGAAAGAGTTCCATCCGAAGATAACATTGTAGATCCACCGACAAAGCCGTTGTCTCATTTTGTCTTTGAAGCGTCCACAGTCCGATGGGGATCGAGACACATAGGTGATTGGTTTTAGGTCAAGTGGGAGATTGCTAGTCATAGGTGCCCAACAAGCCAATCGTGAGTGATGGCACGTGTGACTTGATCTGAGAATCTTTTGCTTATTTTATTTTTTTGGTATATCACTTTATAACTATTGCATAAATGCATATATATATTGTGATGTCCTTGGATTTGTTGCAATGGGAATCGGATCGTGATGAGATCACGATAATGAGATCGATTCACCTTTAAACACATATCCTAAATAATCCCGGTCATAGGTTACTTTCGAGAGGACATCGTGATAAACCGGATAGGCGGGGTGTGTTGTATACCGTCCATATGATGGATGCATGGTGGTCTCATAGCTGCTTTCGTGTAGGAACACTAGGGATCTGATCAGAGTGCTCATTGGAGAATGAGTTCCTTGATTGATCCGCTTACGGAATCTTTGGATGGTTGATGATGCCTTATTGTCCGGGGCAGCGATTCCGTGAGTCCTAGTGGTGTATCGGTCCTTAGACTTGAGACACCAAGGATGTCTGTATGAGTGCTCCACTCTTTGATACCCGACTTATAGGTTTGGCTGTCCCGGATCTAAAATACAGTGGTCATTGGGAGTGGTAGTCGACCTTCGAGGGCTATTGAGTGTCGATAGAGGATCATCCACTCTCTAAGCGTCATGAGAGGAATATCCCATGTGTTCTTGCTCGAACAAATCCACGGCGGGGTCATTGGGTTGAGAGAAAAGTTTCTCAGGAGAATCCGATTAGAAGCGAGACTCGGTAGAAACCGTATGGGTCCGACAACACCATGCTCGATATCTGATCTACGGGATATTAGATGGATGAGGGACTATAGGTACATGGTAACGAGGACGAGACAGGTCCAATGGATTGGATTCCCCTGTATCGTCACAGGGGACTACTGGTAGTGGCCTAAATGCGTCCAGAGTCGATGAGAAAATGAATTATTATAGAGATAATAATTCTTGCGAGTTAGAAGGAGTTACGGCAGGTATGACTCACGGCCACTCGATATTGGCCCTAGAGGGTCACACATTTGGTAAGTATTAGATGAGTAGAGGTTCGGATATGAGATATCCAATTGAGCCCTTATCTTATTGGATGCAGATCCAATACCCATTAGGAAGGACCCATTAGGGTTTGACAGGATCTCTATAAATAGGAGGGATTCACAGCCTCATAGGCTAGAGTCTTTGCTTGCCTTTCCTATTCTCCTCTCCCTCTCCACCTCGGAGGCTGGAGTCTTGAGGAGGGTCGTTGCAACCCTAACTGTGAATCACCGCTATAGAGGAGGGCGCTTGACCTCCTTCACCCTCTCCTAAGGATTTGCAAGGAAACAGGGGATATCTGATCTCCCTAGGTAACACAATCTCTATCCAGTTTTTGTGTTTCTGGGATTTTTTTTTTTAAATCTTATGACGACGAACATCTTTTTGGGAATCGGGGATTTTTGTTTTCTTGTTCTTCCGCTGCGCATATGATGTCGCCCCCCTATGATTTCCCAACACGATGGTCAATGACAAAAGCAATGATGGAGGACGAAGAGCATGAGAGTACCGTATAAAGGCAACTCTCAGCCCAATAGGCATTGATATGACGTAATAGTATGCCTAGGGACCACGCGAGCAATAATGGTGAAGATCATATCGCCTACCCCAACATAACTATAGAAGCACTAGAAGTTACAAAGGAGCGCTTGGGTTCATAAGCGGATCAAGCCCACAAAAGAGGATTCCACCAAAAGGGGCGTAAGTGGTTAGGATAAGGTGGCACATCATATCCTGAGCGGAATGCCTCACAATGGCAAAAACCACCTTCAATGCGAACAAATCCAAACACAGGCAGATCTAGTCTCCCACCTTAATGCAGTTGAGCCGAACCTCTAGATGGTTCTGGACCCCCGTTTCAATGCGGTTGAGTTTGACCCCAGACGAGCCTAGTCCTTTGCCTCGGTGTAGCCAAGTTCAGCTCCCTGAGGGCTGTTGGGAAATCAAGGGGGCGACATCATATACGCAGCGGAAGAACAAGAAAACAAAAATCCCCGATTCCCGAAAAGATGTTCGTTGTCGTGCGAATATTGGTGCGCAAAAATCCGCAAAACACAAAACTGCGTATAGAGATTGTGTTACCTAGGGAGATCGTATATCCCTGTTTCCTTGCAGATCCTCGGGAGAGGGTGAAGGAGGTCAAGCGTCCTCCTCTCTAGCGGTGATCCACATAGTAGGGTTAGGTGCGACCCTCCTCAAAACTCCAGGCCTCCGAGGTGGAGGGAAGAGGAGAATAGGAAAAGCAAGCAAAGACTCTAGCCTATGAGGGTCTGGTGAATCCCTCCTATTTATAGAGATCCGTGTCAAACCCTAATGGGTCCTTCCCCTAGTAGGTATTGGATCTGCATCCAATAAGACAAAAACTCTCAGTCGGATATCTCATATCCAGAACCTCTACTCATCGCAATGCCTACCATATGTGTGACCCTCTGGGCCCAATATCGAGGTGGTGGTGAGTCATACCGTCGGCCTCCTTCTAACTTCAGTGAATTATTATCTCAATAAATAATTCACTGACTCATCGACGACTACGGACGTTACTAGGCCACTACGTGTAGTCCCCAGACGATCTGAGGGGAATCCAATCCATTGGACACCATGCGTCCTTAGTTACCATGTACCTATAGTCCCTCATCCATCTAATATCCCAGAGACCATATATCGGCATGGTGTTGTCGGACCCATCCGGTTTCTACTGAGTCTCGCTCTGTCGATTCTCCCGGAGAACTCTTTCTCTCTCAACCCGAATGACCCGGCCAGGGATTTTATCCGAGCAAGAACACATGGGATATTCCTCTCAAAGCGCCGAGAGTGGATGATCCTCTATCGACACTCAATAGCCCTCGTGAGGTCATTACCACTCCCAATGACCGGTTGTACTAGATGGGGACGACAAAACCTATAAGTCGGTATCAAAAGTGGAGCACTCATACGGGACATCCTTGGTGTCTCAAGTCTAAGGACCCGATACACCACTAGGACTTGCCGGAATGTTGTTTCCGACAATAAGGCATCATCAACCATCCAAAGATTCGTGGCGGATCAATCGATGAACTCATTCTCCAACGAGCACATCTTTGTCCCTAGTGTCCCTACACGAAAGCATTTATGAGACCAGCTGCATCCATCATATGGACGGTTATCTGCACAATAGTCTATCCGGTTATCACGATGTCCCTCTCGGTAACCTATGACCAGGGATTATTTAGGATATGTGTTTAAAGGTGAATCGATCTCATTATCGTGATCTCATCATCGATCCGATTCCCCATTGCACAAATCCAAGGACATCACAATATATATATGCATTTATGCAATAGTTATAAAGTGATATCGCCAAATTATAATAAGCAAAAAGATTCTATATCAAGTCACCGCGTGCCATCACTCCGTGATTGGCTTCTTTGGCACCTATGACTAGCAATCTCCCACTTGACCTAAAGCCAATCACCTATGTGTGCGATCCCCATGGACCCACATGACCTCAAAGAAAAAAATGAGACAATGGCTTTCTCAGGTGGATCTGCAATGTTATCTTGGATGGAACTCTTTTCACTTTGTTACATCTCCTCGGTCCACGATCTCGATAAGGTGGAACCTCCTCGAACATGCTTAGATTTCCGATGAGACCTAGGTTCCTTAAAGCGAAACAATTGCCCGTTGTTGTCGTAATATAGGGAGATCGGCTCTTAAGCTGCCCGACGCGACTCCCAAATTTGTGATGAACTTCTTCAACCGGACTCCCTCCTTTGCTGCATCGATGCAAACCAATGTACCTCTGCCTCGTGGTCGGTCGTGTGGGGTATCTTGCTTGGAACTCTTCCAGCACACTACTCCTCCATTCAAGATGTACACATACCACAATTAAACTTGCTATCATCGACATCCAGACGAAAAACTTGAGTCGGTGTAGCCTTCAACCTTAAGGCTATTACCTCCATATACTAGTAAAAAATCCTTAGTCCTTCTCAAGTACTTAAGGATACACTTTACTACTAGTCATAGGTGCCCGACAAGCCAATCCGTGGTGATGGCGTGTGACTTGATCACGAAATCTTTTTTCTTATTATATTTTTTGGCGTATATCACTTTTTATAACTATTGCATAAATACATATATATATTTGTGATATCCTTGGATTTGTGCAATTGGAATCGGATCGTGATGAGATCCACGATAATGAGATCGATTCACCTTTAAACACATATCCTAAATAATCCCGGTCATAGGTTACCGAGAGGGACATCGTGATAACCGGATAGACTGGTGTATATATACCGTCCATATGATGGATGCTGAAATTTGGTCTCATAGCTTTCTTCGTGTAGGGACACTAGGGATCTGATCACAGTGCTCATTGGAGAATGAGTTCGGTGATTGATTAAACTTACGGAATGTTGGATGGTTGATGATGCCTTATTGTCATCTGACGATTCAGTAGTCCCGGTGGTGTATCACGGTCCTTAGACTTGAGACACCAAGGATGTCTGTATGAGTGCTCCACTCTTTGATACCGAACTTATAGGTTTGGTTGTCCCAGATCTAAATACAGTGGGCCATTGGGAATGGTAGTCGACCTTTACGAGGGCTATTGAGTGTCGATAGAGGATCATCCACTCTCGGCGTCATGAGAGGAATATCCCATGTGTTCTTGCTCGGACAAATCCCAAGCCGAGGGTCATTGGGTTGAGAGAAAAGAGTTCTCCAGAGAATCCGATTAGAAGCGAGACTTCAGTAGAAACCGTATAGTCGATAACACCATGCTTTCGATATACGGTCTCTTGGGATATTAGATGGATGAGGGACTATAGGTACATGGTAACGAGGACGAGGCGGGTCCAATGGATTGGATTCCCCTGTATCGTCTAGGGACTACTGCGTGTGCCCTAAATAAATCCGTGTCGATGAGTCGAGTGAATTATTACAGAGATAATAATTCAATTGAGTTAGAAAGGAGTTCCAGCGGGTATGACTCACGGCCAGCTTCGATATTGGGCCTAGAGGGTCACACACATATGGTAGGCATTGCGATGAGTAGAGGTTGGGATATGAGATATCCGTGAGCCCCTTGTCTTATTGGATGCGATCCAATACCCACTAGGGAAGGACCCATTAGGGGTTTGACACGGATCTCTCTATATATAGGGGGATTCACAACCTCATAGGCTAGAGTCTTTCTTGGCCTTTCCTATTCTCCTCTCCCTCTCCACCTCGAGGGCTGGAGTTTTGAGGAAGGTCGTCGCAACCTGCTTTGTATGGATCACCGCTAGAGAGGAGGAGGCAACTCTCCTTCACCCTCTCTAAGGATCTGCAGGAAACAAGGATATCTGATCTCCCAAGGTAACACAATCTCTATCTGCTGCAGTTTTGTGTTTCTTGATTTTTTGCGCCAATCTTACGCATGACGACAGACATCTTTTTTTGGAATCGGGGATTTTTGTTTTCTTGTTCTTCCTTTGCATATGATGTCACCCCCCATGATTTCCCCAAAGTGGTATCGAGCCGGGTTGTTCGTGCGAATGATTGGTTTTGAACAGCGTGTGTTGTGTTTAGGAAGAATATTGATGTCAAAATCATTGGCCTTAAAGCGAGGAAGGGCAGCAACGGTTGCTGCCCTCGATCTACATGCTGCGACCACAAGAGGCATGCGAACCGCAGCCACGACCAGGCACCGGCGCGTATGGCGCGTATTACCAACTGGCAGCCGGTGGCCCGGCGGTCTGCTTTGCAGCAGACTTGCGCCAGCGGGGATGGCAGCCCATGGGCAGAGGCGCCCTGGGCCCGGCGCCTACCCGCCCGCAAGCGGCGCCCTGCGGCCAGGCGGCGGCCACGCCGCTTGCCGGCCGAATGCAGCTGACGCCTCACCGCCGCTGCTCCGCGAACAAACCCCCCACACAAGGGCAGCCGCTGGTGAGGACAGCCGCCTGAGGCGAACCGCCCGAAGGAAGCCCACCCGTGGTGTGCCTCGCCGCCGACAAATGTCTTGCTTCCGGCGAGGCGATGCCCTCGCCTCACCGCCTGAATTTGCCGCCAGCCAGCAACAACAGAGGAATTTGCATTTTGGGCAAAGGACAGTTTTGCCCTGTGAATTGAGAAATTCCAATTTCTGTCTTTTGTCCAAATTACGAAAATACCCTTAGAATTGAAAAAATTCCCTATATGTCCCTTTTCAGAAAAATATTAATTAATTAAAAGGTTTAGTTGATTATTATTTTTATTATTATCTAATAGTCCTACATGATGATGATTATTTATACATGTGATGTATGGCGTGTGGCCGGATGATCATGGGCCGTGTGATGATGTGTGTACTTGTGATTATTATTATTGAGGTCTGAACCTCCATTACATTTCTCGTTTATTGTGGGACTGCGTGCCTATGATTAAGTTGTAATCACATGAGGAGGAGGCGGGGGGCGTGGATGCGATAAGCGGGACCCCAGACGGGACGATCGTGATGCATGGAGATGCATCAAGATGTGAAAACGGCAAACGAGGGGGCAGATGAGCGATCCACGGGCATGGAGATGTACCGTTGCACACATAGATCTTGATGTGAGTGATTAGGCCCTCTTGGCCGGGCCTAATCATATTAGGTTGTGGTCCATGATCATCGATGATTGATTGCCCTACACATACTAGATATGTATATATATTTTGCATCGATGTAGATATATATTAAATATGTATATGTGTGACATGTCATATTAGGAGACCAAATTATAGAAACATCTCTCGATAATATTAAAATTCGATAAGCGTGAGGCAATTAGATTGACCCACGTGGCCTTCCATCGTTATGAGTAGGAACCGATTCGGTGTAGGTTGAGTTGGTGGTCCCCTCGAGACTCACCTATATCGCGATTAAGCTATCTTGCTACGACATAGAGATGTCACCGGTGACTTGTGAGGACATGGTATGCTTGGTCGAAGTCCCTCGGGGGTATATCATCAAATCGGACTCATCTTGTAACGAAGGTGTTGACTTAACCGAGCATCATGGTTGGTCCAAATCCCTCGAGGCCATGGTGATTCGAGGTCGAGCAGGGCCGGAATCACAAGGAGTTGTGATGGGCAAGAGTTGCCTACCTTTTAGGCTTAGTGTGATTGGTGAGTCCCTCGAGGTTACACTAAGGCGGCGATTGGATCTGATCCCCACTAGAAGTCTGGAGACTTCCGTTTCGCGTCTTTGAGGGGTGTCCGGGTGACTCGTTAGTAAAATAGTGGGAGCATATTAAGATAGAAGTCCATATCTTGATAGTTTATTTCTTGCAAAGTCTGCATGTTATTCATTTACGCTACATCTTTATTTTTTGAAAAATGTAAACTTTCAATCTCTTAACGTGGCATACCAGTGATGTCAACTGCCTTCTTGGTCCAAATTATCTGGATTGGCTCCGTAACTTGAGAATTGTTCTCTGGCGGAGAAAATGGGTATGCGTCCTTGATCTGATGATTCCTACGAAGAAGGGGCAAGCGAGGATGAGATCGCTTCAACTTCGTGAAGTACATTGATGACTCCACTCTTGCTCGATGCTATATGTTGGGCTCTATGACTCGAGTTACAAAGACAACATGAAAAAGATGGATGCGGATCCATTCTCCTACATGTCCATAAATTGTTTGAGGAACAGGGAAGGACTCAACGATATGAGATATCCAAAGCCTTTTCCACGCTAGGATGGCTGAGGGGACACGGTTCAGAACTATGTCCTAAAGATGATTGAGTGGATAGAAAACTCACGCAGTCTAGGAATGGTCCTAGAGGATAACTTGTGTGGGACATTGTGCTTGATCCCTACCGATTCCTTTTCACATTCATAATGAATTTTAATATGAACAAGCTTGAGGTGACTCTCCCGAGCTCCTCAATATGTTGAGGGAAGGAGAGTACTATTAAGAAAGAAGCCAGTTCTTTCTTTTGGTGAGACCAGAAAAGAAAAGGAAAAGAAAAGGTCCCTTAAGAAGGGAAAGGGCAAGGGCAAACAAGGTAAAAACAAAGTTTCCTAAGAAAGACTTAACAAAGGACAAAGGCCGGTGCTTCCACTGTGGTAAAGATGGGCATTGGAAGAAAACTGCAAAGAGTACCTTGCAGAAAAGGGCGAAACAAAAAAGCTTGATGAAGCTTGGGTTACATTCATGATCAGTCTCCATTTGTGGGACTCTTATGATAACACATGGGTATTGGATACGGTAGTGCTTATCATATATGCAATTCTTCTTGGGTTAAAGCAAGGCCTAGGAGACTTCTGAGAGAGGGACAGGACCTCAAGATGGGTAATGGAGCAAAAGTTCTTTGTATTAGCTGTTGGCGAGGTCGCCCTACATCTACCTAGTGGAGCTTTTATTGCATTAGATGCATGTTATTTTGTTCCTTCTATTATCAAAAACATTATCTCCATTTCATGTTTTAACTGATTAGTGGATATAAATTTATTTTTTGAGAACAATGGTTTGTTCGATATTATTAGATGATAAGATCATCATGAAAGGAACATTGCATAATGGTTTATTTATTTTAGACACCACTCCACATATCATGAATGTAAATATGTCCAAAAGGAAAGCGAGATGAGTTGAGCGATTGCATACATGTGGCATTGTAGGCTAGGTCACATCCATGAAAGAAGGATTCAAAAGTTGCTAAATGATGGATATCTAGATCCATTCGACTATGTGTCATATACAACTTGTGAGCCTTGCATTCGTGGAAAACTAACCAAAGCTCCATTTAGTAGAACTGGAGAGAGAGCCAATGAGTTGTTGGAACTCATACATAGTGATGTATGTGGACCCATGTCAACTCATGCCATTGGAGGTTACTCCTACTTTATTACATTTACTGATTATTTCTCAAGGTATGGATATGTGTACTTAACGAAATTCAAAGAGTATAAGATCCGATTGCCTCATCTTCGTCTGAGGCTCATCTTCGTTCTTAACGAAGTCAGAAGATCTGATTGCCTCATCAAATCTTATGTTCCAACTTCGGGAAGCTTGCTTTAGTCCATAAATGGATCTAAGTAACCTACACACCTTATCTGGGCAGTTCTTGGACACGAATCCCTCAGGTTGCATCATATACACCTCCTCCTCGAGGGTTCCGGTTGAGGAATCTGGTTTTCACATCCATCTGCGGATCTCATAATCATAGTGTGTTGCAATAGCCAATAGAATTACGATGGATTTTTTAGCATTGCTTTCTGGGTAAGAAAGTTTCATCGTAGTCAACACCTTGCCTTTGGCGATACCCCTTAGCCACTAGCCTTGCTTTATAGGTCTCTACCTTTCCATCTACTCAGATCTTTTTCTTAAAGATCCACTTGCAACCGATTGGTACAATACCTTTGAAGCATCAACTAGGTTTCCAAACCTTATTGGAATTACATAGAATCCATTGGTAGAGGTGTATAAGGGAGGTGTCCATTGGGATAATATCCATGGTCCTTGAGGCCGAGTAAACTCTGTGCTTAAAGTATTCACCTCCTCGATCGATCAAAAGAGTTTTGATACTCTTTCGGTCACAGTTCTCCACCTCGTTCTTATACTCTCTGAATTTCTCAAAGGCCTCGGACTTGTACTTCATTAAGTACACATATCCATACCTTGAAATCAATCATCATGAAATGTAATGAAGTAGGAGTAACCTCCAATGGCATGAGTTGACATGGGTCCACATACATCACTATGTATGAGTTCCAACAACTCATTGGCTCTCTCTCGATTCTACTAAATGAAGATTTGGTGATTTTTCCACGAATGCAAGGCTCACAAGTTGTATATGACACATAGTCAATGGATCTAGATATCCATCATTTAGCAACTTTTGAATCCTTCTTTCATGGATGTGACCTAGCCTACAATGCCACATTATGCCTTTTTCAACTCATCTCGTTTCCTTTTGGACATATTTACATTCATGATATGTGGGTGATGTCTAACATAAATAAATCATTATGCAATGTTCCTTTTGTGATGATCTTATCATCTAATAATATCGAACAACCATTGTTCTCAAAATAAATTTCTATCCACTAAGCATTAAACATGAAATGGAGATAATGTTTTTGATAATAAAAGGAACAAAATAACATGCATCTAATGCAATAAAAGCTCCACTAGGCGGATGTAGGGCGACCTAAACAGCTAATATCTGACAACTTTTGCTCCATTACCCATCTTGAGGTCCATCTAAGCCTCTCTGTAGTCTCTTAGGCCTTGCGAACACCTGCAGCAATTGCATATATGATAAAGCACTACCGGTATCCAATACCCATATGTTATCATAAGAGTCACGACAAATGGAGGCGATCATGAATGTGCACGAAGCTTCATCAAGCTTTTCTTTAGCCCTTTCTACAAGGTACTCTTTGCAGTTTCTCTTCCAATGCCCATCTTTACCACAGTGGAAGCACGGGCCTTTGTCCTTTCTTTGGGTCTTTCTTAGCAACCTTTGCTTTACCTTGTTTGCCCTTGCCCTTTCCCTTCTTAAGGGACCTTTCTGCTTTCCTTTTCTTTACTGGTCTCACCGGGTGTAGAAAAGGGCTTCTCTTTCTTAATAGTACTCTCTGCCTCCCTCAACATATTGAGGGAGCTCTGGGAGAATCACCTCAAACTTGTTCATATTAAAATTCATTATGAACTGTGAAAAAAAATCTGGTAGGGGCTGAAGCAATGTCCACACACAAGTTATCCTCTAGGACCATTCCTAGACACGTGAGTTTCTCTATCCACTCAATCATCTTTAAGACATGGTTACGAACACGGTGTCCCCTCAATCATCCTAAGCGGAAAAAAGGCTCTTGGATATCTCATATCGTTGAGTCCTTCCCTGTTCCTCAAACAATTTTTTTGACATGTAGGAGAATGGATATGGCATCCATCTTTTTTTATGTTGTCTTTGTAACTCACGGAGTCATAGAGCCCAACATATAGCGAGCAAGTGTGGAGTCATCAATGTACTTCCGTGGCGGCGATCTCATCCTCGCTTGCCCCTTCTTGGGCGTAGACATCACTGTATCAGGGCGTACACGATTTTCTCCGGCTGTGAGAACAATTCTCAAGTTCTGACCCAATCCATATAATTTGGACCCGATAAAGGCGGTTGACATCAAGTATGCCACGTAAAGGGATTTGGCGACATTTTAAAAATAAAGATGTGGCGAAAATGAATAACATGCAGATTTTGCAAGAAATAAACTATCAAGATATGGACTTCTATCTTAATATGCTCCACTATTTTACTAACGAGTCACGCGACACCCTCGACCGTGAAGCGGAAGTCTCGATGAACTTCTAGTGGGGATCGAGGATCAATCGACATCTTAGTGTAACCTCGGGGACTCGACCAATCACACTAAGCCTAAAGGTAGGCAACTCTTGCCGATCACAACTCCTTGTGATTCCCGTCTGTTCGACCTCCGAATCACCATGGCCTCGAGGAACTCGACCAACCATGATGCTTTCGGTTAAGTCAACACCTTCGTTACAAGATGATGAGTGCGATTTGATGATATACCCTCGGGGACTCGACCAAGCATACCATGTCCTCAGGTCACGGTGACATCTCTATGTCGTAAGCAAGATAGCGAATCGCGATATAGGTGAGTCTCGAGGGACTCGACCAACTCAACCTATCTTTAGGGAATGGGTTCCTACTCATAACGATGGAAGGCCACGTGGGTCAATCTAATTGCCTCCGTTTACCGACTTAATATTATCGAGATGTTTCTATAATTTGGTCTCCTAATATGACATGTCACACATATACATATTTAATATATATCTACATCTACATGCAAATATATATACATATCTAGTATGTGTATAAGCAATCACATCGAGATGATCATGGACCACAACCTAATATGATTAGGCCCCGAGCGATAGGCCTAATCACTCACATCAAGATCTATGTGTGCAGCGGTGCATCTCCATGCCCTTGTGATCGTCCATCTCGTCCTCGTCGGTTCCGTCGACATCTTGATGCATCTCCATGCATCATGATCGTCCGTCTCGTGGGTCCCTTCTCGCATCCGCGCTCCCGCTCGCCTCCTCCTCATGTGATTACAACTTAATCATGACACAGGGCCCGACAATAAGCGAAAATATAATGGAGGTTAGCGGACCTCAATAATAATAATCACAAGTACAAATATCACACGGTCCATGATCATCCAGTCCACATCATACATCACATGTATAAATAATCATCATCATGTGGGACTACTAGATAATAATAAAAAAAATAATAATCAACTAAACCTTTTAATTAATTAATATTTTTTTAAAATCGAGGGACATGTAGGGAATTTCTCAATTCTAAAGGGTATTTTCGTAATTTGGATAAAAGACAAAACTGGAATTTCTCAAATTCACGGGGGCAAAACTATCCTTTTTTGCCCAAAACCCTAATTCCCTCTGTTGCTCTTTGCCGCCGCCACCCTCTTGGCGGCTGTCTTGGCTTGGCGATGCCCTGCCCCCCTGCAACATTGCGCCATTGAAGCCTCACATTTCGGTGGAAGCCCCCGGCGGTAGCCGCCCTCCATGGGCGGTTCTGCCCGCCACGCTTCCAGCGGACATGCTTTGCCTCGGTTGGCGACCACCCTGCCGGGGTTTTACCCGATGGGGCGGCGACCCACGGGCGCCGTTGCCTGTGCGATGCCTCGACCCCTGACGCCCCTGGGCGCCCTCTGCCAGCCAGGGGTCGCGACGCCGGTGTGCCTCTACCGGCTGCCCATGCCAGCCCATTGACCTGCCAAAGCCTCTTTACCCCCGCTTCTTCTGCTGCTGCGAACGCGCAACTTGGCTGCCTTGTGGGTGCTGGCTGCGACTTCACATTTCTTCTTCGCGGTGGTGGTTCGAACATCATGCGGATCGAGGGCAGCAACTGTTGCTGCCCTTCCTCGCTTTTTTATCAGCGATTTTGGCGTCAATATTCTTCCTAAACACAACACATGCGGTTCAAAACCAATCATTCGCGCGAACAACGGCTCGATACCAGCATTTGGGGAAATCATGAGGCGACATCATATCTTGCGGAAGAACAAGAAAACAAAAAAATCGATTCCCAAAAAAAAGATGTTAGGTAAATAGATGCAAAGATTGGTGCAAAAAATCAATAAAACACAAAAACTGCGTATAGAGATTGTGTTACCTAGGGAGATCGTATATCCTTGTTTCCTTGCAGATCCTTAGGAGAGGTGAAGGAGGTCAGCGTCCTCCTCTCTAGCGGTGATCCACCACAGCGGGGTTGACGACCCCCTCCTCAAAACTCCAGGGCCTCTAGGGGTGGAGGGAGGGAGGAGAATAGGAAAGGCAAGCAAAGACTCTAGCCTATGAGGCGTGAATCCCTCCTATTTATAGAGATCCGTGTCAAACCCTAATGGGTCCTTCCCTAGTGGGTATTGGATCGCATCCAATAAGACAAGGGCTCCATCGGGATATCTCATATCCAGAACCTCTACTCATCGCCAATGCCTACCATATGTGTGTGACCCTCTGGGCCCAATATCCCAGCTGGCGTGTGAGTCATACCTGTCGAAACTCCTTCTAACTCAATGAATTATTATCTCTGCGTAATAATTCACTCGACTCATCGACTACGGGATGTACTAGGCCACTACTGCCATAATCCCCAAGCGATCTGAGGGAATCCAATCCATTGGACTTGTGCGTCCTCGATTACCATGTACCTATAGTCCCTCATCCATCTAATATCCCGAGACCATATATCGAGCATGGTGTTTGTGGGACCCATCACGGTTTCTACTAGAGTCTCGCTCTAATCAGTTCTCCCGGAGAACTCTTTCTCTCTCGACCGAATGACCCGGCCAAGGATTTGTGCGAGCAAGAACACATGGGATATTCCTCTCATGACATGAGAGTGGATGATCCTCTATCGACACTCAATAGCCCTCGTGGGTCGACTACCACTCCCAATGACTAGTTGTACTAGATGCGGGGACGACAAACCTATAAGTGCGGTATCAAAGGTGGAGCACTCATCTGGGGACATCCTTGGTGTCTCAAGTCTAAGGACCAGATACACCACTAGGACTCTGGAATCGTTTGTCGACAATAAAGGCATCATCAACCATCCGGCATTCCGTGGCGGATCAATCAATGAACTCATTCTCCAATGAGCACACATGTATTGTATCCCTAGTGTGTCCCTACGGCGAGCTATGAGACCAACTTGCATCCATCATATGGACGGGTATACAGCACCGTCTATCCGGTTATCACGATGTCCCTCTCGGTAACCTATGGCCAGGGATTATTTAGGATATGTGTTTAAAGGTGAATCGATCTCATTATCGTGATCTCATCACGATCCGATTCCCATTGCACAAATCCAAGGACATCACAATATATATATGCATTTATGCAATAGTTATAAAGTGATATACGCCAAAATATAATAAGCAAAAAGATTCTGTATCAAGTCACACGTGCCATCACTCACGTGATTGGCTTGCTGGGCACCTATGACTAGCAAGGGCTGCATCTAAGGTGAGCCTATGTGGCCCCTAGCCATGCACCTCGGCATGAAGCCCCGAGAGGCTGAGCCTACATACTCCCTAGCCATGCATCTTGGCATAAAAACTCAAGGGTAGCACCTCGAATGAGTAAGAGTTAAAAAGGACTCGCTCCCGAGCCATGTACCTTGGTGTGAAGCCCCAAGAGCTACACTTAGGCCGACGTGCTCCCTAGCTATGCACCTTGGCGAAAAGCCTCGAGGGCTACATTTAGACCGAGCCTATGCGCTCCCTAGTCATGCACCTTGGTATGAAGACCCGAGGGTGGCATCTCGGATAAGTAAAAGTTAAAAAGGACTTCCTCTCAAGCCATGCACCTTGGTGTCAAGCCTCGAGGGCTGCACCTAGGTGAGCCTATGCACTCCCTAGCCATGCACCTTAGCGAGAAGCCCCGATGGCTGCACCTAAATCGAGCATGTGCTCCATAGCCGTGCACCTCGATGAGAAACTCTGAGGGCTACACCTAGGCTGAGCCTATGCACTCCCTAGTCATGCACCTCGGCAAAAAGACCCGAGGGATGCACCTAGGCCGAAGACCCTAGGATCGTACCTCAACCGAATTGATGTGCTCCTGACACGCCAGCCAACATACTTCCATCATAACACACGTACCCAACAAAAGGGCATGCAAGTGTGCCCTCCAAAGAAAGGCCTCGAAGGACGCCCTTCCGGGGGGGGGGCAAATGATAGGGATAATTTTGCCCCATGCCAGTTCATCTACCACAAAAGCTAACACCTAAAAAGGGCTCCAAGTCACCAACCCCCAAATGGCATCGTAGTGCGTCTCGATGTGCCCTGCATTAATAACTAGCGTTAACCGCTCTTATCAAGATTAGATACCAGAATGATCAAGTGGTTAGCCTGATCTTATCTCAAGCTAGCCAGTAAGAAGGCCTACGGGTCATGTATAAAAAGAAACTCATCAACTTATGCTGAGGGGGGTACTCTACATACTAATTTAGTCATACAACTTACACTAC
The DNA here is from genome assembly GCA_900464855.2 of Musa schizocarpa. Taxonomy (NCBI): domain Eukaryota; kingdom Viridiplantae; phylum Streptophyta; class Magnoliopsida; order Zingiberales; family Musaceae; genus Musa; species Musa schizocarpa. The sequence goes on along the minus strand of LS990922.1, from coordinate 28,869,700 downwards.
TGTCTTCTCCCCCTTTACAAACTTAAGCATCAGAGGAGCCACGTCGAGCAACCCCAGCATCGGTCTATCATGTAAGATCGTCGACTGCCCGAACAACCTAGCCCCGGGGGGACCTTGCAACCAAGAAGACCCCAATCCACCTACCCAACCATTTCGTATAGAATCCTCACCAACAGAACAACTTTTGACCAGGTAGCCTACACGGTCTCATCTCACCAAGTCTCTCACGTCAGCCAAGAAGAGGCAACTAGATGAGCCTGCACCTTCGATAGTGAACCAACTGAGCCGACTCTACTCATGACACCATCACTAAACAAGATTGAGTTATAAATCAAATCCTATTTTATCAGCACAATTGCATGAATATGCTCACATTGATCCCAACAATTGCAAGTGTCTTTAACAAGCAGCAATATCTATTTAGATAGAACATTTTTACCATTAATTTTCAATAATTAACATAGTTAAATGCAATGTGATACTTCCTCCTTAGCCATGCATAGATCATCTCTGCTAAAGCTTGGATTAAGAGACAGCTTATTTGTTGAGTTGCATGCAGATTATCAAACTCAAGTCTTGTAGGTTCTGAATTTATTTTCTTGTTGAAATCGAGTGTTGATGCCTGCTCTTTGATCTCTGTCTATCCTTGTGGCTGCTTCCCTTGTGGCTACTTCCCTCTCCAACCCTTACCTTGACCGATGAGCTCATACTCTGGATCACACGCCTTGTTGACCTCCTCCTAGAATGCCAGCCGTTGTCCCCAAGTGCAGCCTTGGCTATGTTGCCAGTTACCACCTCCATATGGGGTTTAGTCGGTTGCTTGTTGAGATAAGCAAGCTGTGGGAGGAGGCTACAGACTGCCTTGCGGAGCTGGTCATCCCCGATGTTGGTCTGTATCGGATTGCCAAGTAGGTTAAGGGCCAAGAGAGAGTCATAATTGGCGACAAGCTGGCCCAAGGCTTTTGCTGTGGATATCTTGTTGAAGCTCAGGTCAAGCACAGTAAGCTTCAAGAGCCTGTGTAGCCCCTCGACATCACTGATCTTGTTGCCCGTGAGGTAAAGTTCTTTAATTAGAACACAGTTTGACAGTCCTGAAACAAGAATAACATTGCGTCAAAAGATAATCCAAGAGAATGTTGTCCAAATGGAGTTCTTTATAAAATCAGATCCGAAATATGAATATGATTCATTGACCTTGAGATAAAGGCTTAACAGATAGTCCACTAAATATTCAGAAATCTTCTCGGAATTGATTTTTCAGATGATCTACGAAAACAGGTAGCTTCTTCAAAAGATGCTCAATCAACTAGATCTTTATAGCTAACAGAACCACAATTGCATTTGCCAATTTTGTTAAGTTGCTATCATGACATCAACACACCTATCATTTGGAAGGCTGTTACATGTGTATATATGTAGTTCTTGTACTAGCAAAGCCTTTAGCAAAATAAACCAAGATTATATTATCAGCAGAGAAAAAAACACAACTTAGAGATGAGTGACATGGCAATCTAATTTGTTTGAGCTTTAACATTCAGTTTGGTAGGATGAACTTAGTTTAAGATACCTCGATCATATGCTTAATTCTGAAAAGATGCACTAAAAGGAATATACAGATCACATAGTACCAAATGATTGTGTAACAGACGTTGCTGACAGACCATATTAACATACCAGAGGATGGGATTGAAACCAAAATCAAGTGCTCTTTAAAGGGACCACCAAACCAGAAATCCACTTGGAGCCCAGAGCTAGCTTACCATTTTAATTCTTAGAAATCCTATTTGCAAAAATTATTTTGGCAGTGAATCAGCCACAATGATTTTGATTTTTATAGTTGCATACTGTTAACTCAGAATTGGCAAGAACATTATAGAGTTTAAGAACATAAGAATCTTTTCAGCATGTAAAAGGACAAGGTCGTCAAGACCTTACCATGACCAATTCGTGAGATTCTGTTATAACTGAGATTAAGCACCCTTAGTTTCGTCAATTCTCTGAGACCTTCAATTGTGGCAATCTTGTTCCTTGACAAGTCAAGCATATGAAGGCTCTTAGGTAATGATCCAGGAGAAATATGAACTGCAGCAGTAGCAAACAAGTCATATGCAGACATATAGAAAGAGTTTCTTCATGAATGCAATTAAGATACCATCTTATACCTATGAAATTGCCTGATAAATTGATCACTCGGAGGCTATTGAAGGCTGAAATAGCTGGTATTACTTTCAAACCCATGCAGGAAATGTGAGCCACTGCAGATAAGGAATTGAGAGATTCAACAATTTTGTTGGCCTGCACGATTTCCTCCGTGGTGCGCCTGCTCATACCAGTCTGGTTCTTGCCTGAAGGTTCTCCCACCTCAGTAGAATCCATGTTAACATAAACTCCAGTGACCACTTCGTCATCATCAATTGGGTAGAAAGGGCTATCATCGAGACTATGGACCCAAGCATTAACTCTATCTAGAGACGAGGATTCTGCACAAAATGCTACCCATTGATTTTGAGGCCACAAATCATTCCTGATCTCAGGTTCTTCCATTGGCTTCTTGTTTTTTATGTCAATCTTACAGCTTGGTTCAAGCGTATCTGAGCAATAGCCACCTTTCTGCTTGGATGCATCAACAGTGGAGAGTGTCCTCTCTGGTTTTGAGACCCAAGCTTCCACCAGAGCTTCCTACTCCTTGAGGGAAGCACCTGGCTTGAAGATCTCTTCTTTAGCATCACCTTGTCAGCACTGCAGGAGGTCATTACAGATAATGGGCTGCCTAGAATGCCATGTGCTTCTCCACCACCATTTTCTGCTAGCTTTTGAAGATCTTCGCATGAATAGGACTTGGTAGGCGATGTAAGGAATTTACCAGATCTCTTTCTCTCTATGTTGGAGCATGAATGCTTCAGTGAGGGAGATCCCCAAAATGCTGTCGTCCTCCCCATCCCTGGATCGCTGACATGCCCACTTTGGTCCAGAATATTGGGAGTGATCCCTGCAACTTTGTCTGACTTGTACTCCATCACATCGTTGTTGAATTCTTGATTAAAACCAGGGTATGCAAGTTCACCTTTCTCCATGGCTAACGCCAGGAGATCGAAGTCAGAGAAGTCCCTTTTCATAGATAAAACATCATCATGCTCATCACCTCCCTCATAAGCTGCCTCAACTGCTGCTGTAGTCCTTGTCAGGATCTCATTAGTGTTCCCATTCCCATCAACCTTCAAATTGCTCAAAGAGCTCTTTCCTTGAGCTTTTAAAGGTACTGAATCCCCGAAAGATGCCTCCTTGGTTCCCATCTCGAGAGAAGGATGAAGGAGATCTTCTGGTTTAACTCGCAAATCTCCAGTACTATTCACCCTTTTGGCATCAACAGCTTTGGATGATTTCTACGAGTAACAATTCTAAAAATCAGTACCAAGATCCTAACAAGATAAATCATAAAAAAGAATGACAGCAAAAATCCAACACTGACTTCGGATTTCTTCTTCATTCCGATGAGAAGATTAGAGAAGCAACTGAACCTTGCCATCTTCTGGGGCGTCAATAAATCCACAAACAACACAAGATCTTCCTTTGTAGATTCCCAAACAATATTGTGCAGCTAACAAACCCTAGTAAGCAAAGGAGTAAAGAACTATGCCTAGTAGATGTATCTTACAATAGATTCAGCGGTCAGCCGTTGTCGATCGGGTATCCTTTTACCATACAACAAAGAAGCCAAACAAAGAGGAGAGTGGAGTGAGGAGGGAAGACAGCGTCCTCCCGAGACCACACCTCTCTCAAGGTGAGAGGAGACGGTACTTCAGGGGCGGCCAGAGTGATCGAACAAGATCTTGGTAGGCAGGATTCCCTTTGGACTCCGTCTTTGATGTTGGTTCTGTAGATTGATGGAAGAAACAAGTTAGATCACAAAGCAAACCCAATGATTCATAAGGCATATAATATAATAGGAAAACAAATCTAACAAAAACGACATTTATTTAATTTTTGATTCCATCAAAATCACTAGAAGGGAAGAACAATCAGCACTCAATTTTCCCTTTATTTCCACAGAACAGAAGGATAAAAAAGCGAAGAACAAGCGGATTCATTCATGAATAAAGATTAAAAAAGAATCCAGCAAACAGAGAAGAAGTCCATGGGTTTCTAAAAGTAGGAGTTTTGCTTGATCCAGAAAGGTAATAGTACTAATTGATCCAGAAACTGTTGCTTGATCCGAAAGCAACCGTTCTTTTCTGGTTCAAGCTTTCGAACCCTTCCATCTTCCTCTAGAGAAGAAGCACATCAAACGCTTGTTGGACTCCTAAATCTGAAGCAAACATCATAAATTGAGAGCACCGTGTCACAAACATATCGAGGAAAGAACGAATCCCAACCAGAAGGATAGAAACAATGAAAAACTAAAACAAAGAACTAATTTTCTATTCCCAGCTTCCGCAAAAATCCGAACTTTAACCTTCTCCGCAACAACCACGAACTTGCAGAGATCCATGAAGAATACTCGTAAGAGATGGAGAGGGTGATGAAGTAGGAAAGAAACAAAGAAAAATTAAGAAAAAGGACTTGTTTTCAATTACCGAACTCCCAAAAATCCGACCTTTGGCCTTCTCCTGCAACACCCGCAAACTTAGAACTCATCCAGAAAGAGTACTCCTAAGCGATGGAGAAACTAATCAAGAACTCGTTAGTTCCAATACCAGTGTCAGACACCGCTGTCTGCGGACGAGATGAACCTCTACGGTGTGCACGGCGCAGAAGAGCTCAGCGAGAGAGAGAGAAACACACGAGAAAGAAGTGGAGAGGAGGCTTGAGGGAGGGAAACGTGGTGGACGCCGGTAGAAATAGGAGGCTAAGCGGGATAATTATATATTACTTCTCGTACTTATTTACGATGATCCTTATACTTTATGGATTAGCATGGGATCCTTAAAATTAAATATTTAATCTTAATTTTCTTTACATTAGGAATGAAAGGAATAAAAAAATAATTTTATATAAATTTCCTCACTTTCCTCTCCTAAGGGAGAGTAGACTAGCGGTGACATCGATGGTGTGTAAGGTTGACACACGTATTTTCTCTAGAATGCCACCCTCGTGCCCTACTACGAATGATAGACCACCAGTGGCATTAGTGGTATTCAAGGTTGGTGCTCGGATCTCCTTTGGAATGTCAGCATCGCACGCCTCCAATTACGCTATAGATGACAAACTAGCAACGGTGTCGACAATGCACGAGATTGGTGCTTGGATCTCCTATGGAACACCACCCTCGCATGCTATCGATGTTGTCGTTGGTCTTCCATTCATAACGTAGCCGAAGGTGCACGAGGGTGATGTTTTAGAGGAGATTTAGGTGTCGACCTTGCGTGCTACCGACACCGTTGCTAGTTTATCGTCTACAACGCAATTAGAGGCGTAGGAGGATGGCATTTCAGAGGAGATTTGGGCATTGGCCTCACATGCCATCAACGCCGTCGACCTCGCGCCCCACCAACATCGTTGACGTTCGTAGAGAGAAAAGCTTATATGAAAATTTTATTTTATCCTTTTTATTCATAACGAAATTGACAATGTGAGGAGAATTGAGGTTAAATATTTCACTTTCGGAAGTGTAGAGATCATAATATTTTTTTAAAAAATATAGAGACCTAAATGCTAATCCTAGATAACTACAACGTGTAATATGTAATTACCATAGGGAAGTGTCACTGTTAAAAGAAAAGTAAAAGGGGCCTGAGGGTAAGGTATTGGCGCGACACGAGAATGTGTTCTTCTACACTATTATTATTATTTAGGAATGTTTCTATTTTAATTTTGTTTATGTTAATGCTTTTGTTTTTGATCTGATAACAAAACTACAATACTATTAGGCATTTTAACCCTCGGCAAAAGTCATTTTACGGGCTTTTAGAATTTACTAACTGGCGTGTTAATATAATCAAATGCCCAACAAAAACCCTCAATTAGTCCACTTTATTATTAGCTTATAATCGAACAGGTTCATCATTCATCTAATTGAATTTAAAAAAATCTCTAAAATAATAGAAGAACTATTTATATCAATATTTTTAGGGTGAAAATTTGAGATGATTAGGTCAAACCTCATGGTGCTACATTTATTAAAGGGATACATGTTAGACTCATTACAAAATTAAGATTAAAATATGCCAAATTGGACTGTAATGACCCCTAAATTTAATATATTACATAAAAATAATTATGTAATTATTTATATCATTTTTCCCTCCATATTCAAAATTAAATTTGCGGTGAGTTGCACAAATCTTATGTTACACTTGTATCATAAATGAATCATGCTAAACTCAGTTATTAATCTTGATTTTGCAACCGGGTATAACATAATTTATTTAGCAGTATAACACTATAAAGTTTGTCCAATTCAACTGGGTCGAATTTACGAAAATTTATATTCAAACACTATAAGCTATATAAGATTTCTTAATGGACAAGGACACACTTGTCTTTATCATTTGAAGTGATCCGTTTTGGAGAAGGATTTGACGATCTCAATCCTTTCGCCGAACAAGTTATGCTCAATGGGAGAATTGATAGAGTTGTTGGAAGATCAAACGCCTACACATGAGCAATATATTTTTTTCTTAGTAGTAGACTATAAATGAGAACGTTGTTGAGATAGATGATGATGAAATCACCAACGTTTGAGATATTTTTGCTTTGATTATGATTATGATTTTTGTATTTTAACTTTAGAACATAACTACAATATTTTTACCTTAGAACGACCCACTTTTTAGAATTTTATATCCCAATCTAATCATATGCCCAAAAAACCCCCCTCATTTAGTTCATTGAACAATTAGTTTAAATGCATCGAACTAGTTCATTATGTATCAAATTGAACTTTAAAAAATATATAAAATAAAAAAAAAAATTATAGAGTTACTATTTATGTCATCTTCTTCCTTGGCCATTAAAGTTTGAGATGATTAGATCAAACTTTATGGTGTTGCATTCATAAATGTAATATGTTACACTTATTGCAAAATCAAGATTAAAATATGTCAAATTGGACTATCAAAACTCATAAATTCAATAAAAAAAAGAACCAATGTTACAATTATTTATATCATTTTTCTTTTCAGGTTTAAATTTTGAGATGAAATGCAGAAACTTATGTTGTTATACTAGTAAATGAACTTTTTCAACTCGACCGGAGAAAAATGTATACTGCAGTCCATCTTAATCTTGATTATGCTATTGAGTGTAATACATCTTATTTACAAATATAATATCATAAGGTTTGTCCAACTCAACTGAGTGAAATTTAAGTAGATTTATACTCAAACCCTATAAACCATATAAGATTTTTTTAATGAACAAGGACATACTTATATTTTTCGTCGTCTCGGGGCAATCTCAACTAAATTCTGAAAAGTGGTTTAAAAGCACATAAAATCTAGTTTTTTTTTAGTAAACTATTCAATAATATTTCTATATTCTATTAGTTTGTTAAAAGTAAATGTGTCGGTAACACAAAACTATAACAAAAACAAATTAGAATGTGATTTCGATCATGCTCTATTGATTTCAGATGTCCCTTATTAACCACCTCTTATAACTTGCATTTTTATTTTGTGTTATGTTGCACAACTTCATGCCATGGCCGGGGAGTTAGCATGGCTCGATTTGATCATGAGAATATAAGATCATCCACGTCTATTCTTGAGGTGAGAGGGTTAGTACCGGGTCAAAGCGCCGTCGGTTGGATCGTCAAATTCTTCCACACTGGGTTCTCCCAAGCTGAATTCCTACACATAAGCTAAAGTCAAGGGGGATTCTTGACTTTGACCCATCCGAATCTTATATCAGTATGAAGTGAAGTTGAGAGTGTTTTGAGTGTTTGGGTCGATTCGCAGTTCCTTTGGGTGCATGAGATCTTCCATCATAGATCCCCTTCGAGTCGGGCTGCTCGCCTTCATCTCCTTAGCTTGCCACAATGAGCCTTCTTTTTGGGTCGTGTGACTAGAGGGAATATTTGTTGTAGCATGGTTTATGGCTAAGGTGCACAACTTAGGCTTTGAGGCATGCAACTCAAGCTTTCCTTGGCTAAGGCATGTGGCTCATACTCTATCCAACTGAGATGCATAGTTCGGGCCCTTTCTAGTCGAAATACATGACTCAGGCACCATTTGACTGAGTTGCATGACTCAGGCACTATCTGGTTGAGGTGCATGACTTGAGCACTGGCTAGTCAAGGTATATGACTTGGCACTATATGACCGAGGTACATGCTTAGATAATTAATTGGCCAAGGCACATGACTCGAACATATGGTGAAATATGGGGGTGACATCATATGTGCAACAGAAGAACAAAAAATAAAAATCCCAAATTTTCCAAAAAGGGTGTTTGTCGTCGTGCGAAGATTAGTGCGCAAAACTCACGAAATTAAAAACTACATATATGAAAGATTATATTATCTAGGGAGATCGTATATCTCTAAAATCCTATAGATTTATAGGAGAGGATGAAGGAGGTCAAGTATTCTCCTCTCTAGTAGTGATCCACACAGTAAGGGCTACGAAGATGCTCCTTAAATCATTGCACAATCCTTATTTCCACATGCACCATGTGATCAAGAAGAGGTCAGCCCTTCTTGCTATCCATATGCCCCAAACAAGGGGCTGTTGGCTGAGGAGAGAGAGAGAGGAGTATAGGAGGTGACAACCAAACGGGTCTAGCTTATGGCCCTTTGGTTCCCTCTTATTTATAGAGGCCCCCTATCAACTTAACCATAATAGATCTTATCGTTATATTCATATTCGAACCTCTACTCATCACAACATTTACCATATGTGTATGACCCTCTAGGCCCAATATCGAGCTGGCCATGATTCATACTTGTTAAAACTCCTTTTGGCTTAGTGAATTATTATCTCCATAATAATTCACTAGGCTCATCAACAAATGTACTATTCCACTATGTCATAGTCCCTAGACGATATAGGGGAATCCAATCCATTGGACTTATCTATCCTCAATTATCATATATCTTTAGTCCATCATTCATTTAATATTTTAGAGATCATATACTATGCAAGGTGGCCTATACGGTTTCTACTTGAGTTTTGCTTTAATTAGATTCTCCCAAAGAACTTTCTCTCTCAATCCGAATGACCATGACCAGGGATTTGCTTGAGCAAGGACACAGGATATTTTTCTTATGACATTGAGAGTGGATGATCCTCTATCGACACTAAATAGCTCTCATAAGGTTGGCTGTCACTCCCATGACCAGTTGCGCTAGATCTAGAACTTCCAAGCCTATAAGTCTAGTATCAAAGAGTGGAGAACTCATACATTACATCCTTAGTGCCTCAAGTCTAAGGACCATATACACCACTAGGATGATAAAATCGTAGTCTGACAATGAGGTATCATCAACCATCTAACATTCCATGAGCGGATCAATCAATGAACTCATTCTCTAATGAGCACGTACATTATATCCCAAGTATCCACATATGAGCAACTATGAGACCAATCACCTCCATCATATGGATGGGCATACAACATACTAATATATTTAGTTATCTCGATGTCCCTCTCGAGTAACATATGATCAGAATTATTTAAGGTTTGTATTTAATGGCAAATCAATCTTATTATCGTGATCTCATCATGATCCGATTTCCATTGCATAGATCCATGGACATCACAATATATACAATGAGCAATATAAAATGAGAAAAATATCAAATAAATAATAAGCAGAAAGAGTTCATGTCATGTCACATGTGCCATCACTCACGTGATTGGCTTACAGGGCACCTATGACTAACAGCAGTGGGATGCATCATTCTACCTATTTGCTCCTCTTCTTCCCCATCGCTTTAGGTCTGCTAGTTATAAGTGCCCTATAAGCCAATCATATGAGTGATGACACGTGTGACTTGATATGCGGTCTTTTTTCTTATTATTATTATGACATTCTCTCATTTTATACTACTTATTATTTATATATATTATGATGTCCATGGATCTGTGCAATAGAAATCAGATCGTGATGAGATCTTGATAATGAGACCGATTCACCTTTAAACACATACCTTAAATAATCCTGGTTATAGATTACTCAAGAGGGACATTGAGATAACCAGATAAACTAGTGTGTTTTATACCTATCCATATGATGAAGGCAGTTGGTCTCATAATTGCTTATATGGGGACACTAAGGATACAATGCAAGTGCTCATTGGAGAATAAGTTCACTGATTGATCTACTCATGGAATACTGGATGGTTGATGATATCTCATTATCAGACAATGATTTCGTCATCCCAATAGTGTACATGGTCCTTAGACTTGAGACACCGAGGATGTCCTATATGAGTACTCTATTCTTTTATACCAGGTTTATATATTTGGAAGTTTCAAATTTAGTATAATCAATCATTGAGAGTGGCAGCAAACTTTACGAGGGCTATTAAATGTCGATAGAGGATCATCCACTCTTAGTATCATGAGAGAAATATCCTGTATGTTCTTGCTTAGATAAATCGTTAGCCAAGGTTATTTAGATTGAGAGAGAAAGAGTTCTCCGAGAGAATCTGATTAGAGCGAGACTCAAGAAAAAATTGTATGGGCCTGACAGCACCATATCTGGTATATGGTCTCTGGGATATTAGATGGATAAGGGACTATAGGTACATGATAATTGAGGATAGATAGATCTAAAGAATTGGATTCTCCTATATAGTTTGGGGTCTGCGGCATAGTGGCCAAGTATATCCGCAATCGATAAGTCAAGTGAATTATTATGAAGATAATAATTTATTGAGCCAAAAAGCATTCTGGTAGGTATGACTCACGACCAACTTGATATTAGGCCTAGATGGTCACACACATATAGTAGGTGTTACCGTGGGTAGAAGTTCAAATATGAGAAATTCGTCGGAGCCCCTATCTTATTGGATATCCAATAAGCCCTTGAATTATTAGATTTCATGGATGAGATCCAATAAGAGCTAATAAGAAATTATTGGGTAGAGACCCATTAATCTAAGAGTCTTGGGTAATTGGATGGAGATCTAGTACTCGATAGGGTAGGATATATTAGGGTTAAGTTAATTAGGGGCCTCTATAAATAGAAGGGAATTAAAGGTCCATCGGTTGGGGCTTCTGAGTGACACCACCTATTCTCCTCTCCCTTTCTCCTCCTTAGATAATAGGTGTGGAGATTTGGGTAACGAATTAAGGAGCATCATTACAACCCTACAGTGTGGATCATTGTTAAAGATGAGGACGTTTAATCTCCTTCATCCTCTCTTACAAATCTGCTAGGATTCATGGATATACAATCTCTATAGGTAACACAACTATCCCACATGTAGCTTTTCAGTTTTGTAAGTTTTTGCACACCAATCTTCGTAAGACAACGAACACCTTTATGAAGGAAATTTAGGGTTTTTATCTTTTGTTCTTCCACTACGCATGTGATGTCGCCCCTAGATTTCCCAATAGTGGTATCAAAGCCAAGTTGTTCATGTGAAAGATTAGTTTTGAACTGCGTATGTTTTATTTTAGAAAAGTTTTTGATGTCAAAATCGTTAACACCAAAGGCGAGAAAAGAAAGAAATTATTGCTGCTCATGTAGAAGTGGCCAAAGGCTGCTTGCAGCCTTCGCTGTTTGTATGCAGGCGGTTGGCTGTCGATGGCCTGCCTATAGTTGGTCACCAATAGTGGTACTTATTGGGAAATCTGGGGGTGACATCACATGCGCAGCGAAAGAACAAGAAAACAAAATCCCCTATTCCCATAAAGATTGGTACGCAAAATCTGTGAAACTACTCTAGGGCCTCTATAAAACTCTATATGCAGTTTTAAGTTTTACAGATTTTGCATACCAATCTTTGCACGATGACGAACAAAATCCCTCTATAAAATCCCCCCGTAGGACTACGACGACGCTCCTCAAAACTCCAGGCCTGCTCTAAGGTGGGGAGGGGGAGGAGAATAGGAGAGGCAAGTAAAGGCTCTAGCCTATGAGGCTCTGAATCCCTCCTATTTATAGAGGACCCTTGTCAAAACCTAATGGATCCTCCCCTAGTGGGTATTGGATCTGCATCCAATTACCCAAGCCTTTTAAATTAGTGGATCTCTATCCAATAATCTCTCATGGGCACTTATTGGATCTCGTCCATGAGATCCAATAATTCAGGGGCTTATTGGATATCCAATAAGACAGGGGCTCCGGCGGATATCTCATATTCGAACCTCTTCTCATTGTAATGCCTACCATATGTGTGTGACCCTCTAAGCCCAATATCGAGCTGACCATAAGTCATACCTGTCAGAACTCCTTCTAACTTAGTGAATTATTATCTCTGTAATAATTCACTCGACTTATCGACTACGGACGTACTAGGCCACTACGCTGTAGTCCCCAAACGATATAAGAGAATCCAATCTATTGGACCTATCTATCCTCAGTTACCATGTACCTATAGTCCCTCATCCATCTAATATCCCAAAGACCGTATATCGAGCATGGTGCTGTCAGACCCATACGGTTTCTACTCGAGTCTCGCTCTAATCGGATTCTCCTAAAGAAATCTTTTTCTCTCAACCCTAATGACCCTGGCTAGGGATTTGTCTGAGTAAGAACACATGGGATATTCCTCTTATGACGCCGAGAGTGGATGATCCTCTATCGACACTCAATAGCCCTCGTAAGGTCGACTGCCACTCCCAATGACCAACTGTACTAGATCTGGGACATCTAAACCTATAAGTCTGGTATCAAAGAGTGGAGCACTCATATAGAACATCCTTGGTGTCTCAAGTCTAAGGACCAAATGCACCACTAGGACTATGGAATTATTGTTTGACAATAAGGCATCATCAACCATCCAGCATTCCAAAAGCGGATCAATCAGTGAACTCATTCTCCAATGAGCACCTGTACTGTATCCCTAGTGTCCTCACATGAGCAGCTATGAGACCAGTTGCATCCATCATATGGATGGGTATATGGCACACCAATCTGTCTAGTTATCATGATACCCCTCTTGAGTAACCTATGATCGGGATTATTTAAGATCTGTGTTTAAAGGTGATTCAGTCTCATTATTTTAATCTCATGACGATCCGATTCCCATTGCACGGATTCAAGGACATCACAATATATACATGCATATATGCAATAATCAATATAAAGTGATAAATGCCAAAATATAGCAAACAAAAAGATTTCGTGTCAAGTCACACGTGCCATCACTCACGTGATTGGCTTGTTGGGTACCAATGACTAGCAATCTCCCACTTAACCTAAAGCCAATCATCTATGTGTTTGATTGTCATCGGACCCCTGTGACGCTCAAAGACAATCTGAGACAACGACTTTGTTAGTGAATCTGCAATGTTATCTTCGGATGGAACTCTTTCCACTACTACATCTCCTCAGGTCATGATCTCTCTGATTAGGTGGAAGCTCCTCAGAACATGCTTAGATTTCTGATGAGACCTGGGTTACTTCGCTTGAGCAATCGCCCCATTGTTGTTATAATATAAGGAAATTAGCTCTTCGCTACCCGATACGACTCTCAGATCTGTGATGAACTTTTTTATCCAAACTCCCTCTTTGTTGCATCTGCTACAGCAATGTACTCTGCCTCTGTGGTCGAGTCGGCAGTAGTATCTTGCTTGGAACTCTTCCAGCACACTACTCCTCCATTCAAGGTGTACACATACCCTGAATTCGACTTGCTATCATCGACATCAAACTGAAAACTCGAGTCTGTGTAGCCTTCAACCTTGAGGCTACTATCTCTATATATTAGTAAAAGATCCTTATGCTAGTCATAGGTGCCCAGTAAGCCAATCACGTGAGTGATGGCACGTGTTACTTGATACAGAATCTTTTTGCTTATTATATTTTGGCGTATATCACTTTATAACAATTGCATAAATGCATATATATATTGTGATGTCCTTGGATTTATGCAATGGGAATCGGATCGTGATGAGATCACAATAATGAGATCGATTCACCTTTAAACACATATCCTAAATAATCCCGGTCATAGGTTACTCGAGAGGGACATCGTGATAACCTGATAGACTGGTGTCTTTGTATACCCGTCCATATGAAGGATGCAGTTTGGTCTCATAGTTGCTCGTGTAGGGACACTAGGGATATGCGATACAGGTGCTCGTTGGAGAATGAGTTCACTGATTGATCCGCTTACGGAATCTTTGGATGGTTGATGATGCCTTATTGTCGACAAATGATTCCAGAGTCCTAGTGGTGTATCTGGTCCTTAGACTTGAGACACCAAGGATGTCTGTATGAGTGCTCCACTCTTTGATACCGGACTTATAGGTTTGGTTGTCCCGCATCTAGTACAACTTGGTCATTGGGAGTGGTAGTCGACCTTCACGAGGGCTATTGAGTGTCGATAGAGGATCATCCACTCTACGGCGTCATGAGAGGAATATCCCATGTGTTCTTGCTCGAGACAAATCCCGGCCTGGGTCATTCGGGTTGAGAGAAAAAAGAGTTCTCCGGAGACTCCGATTAGAGCGAGACTTCGAGTAGAAACCGTATGGGTTTGACAACACCATGCTTTCGATATCTCGGTCTCTAGGATATTAGATGGATGAGGGACTATAGGTACATGGTAATCGAGGGGGGCAGGTCCAATGGATTGGATTCCCTCAGATCGTGCTGGGGACTACTGGCGTAGTGGCCTAATGCGTCCGTGAAGTCGATGAGTTTCAGTGAATTATTACAGAGATAATAATTCACCGAAGTTAGAAGGAGTTCGACAAGTATGACTCACGGCCAGCTTCGATATTGGGCCTAGAGGGTCACACACATATGGTAGGCATTGCGATGAGTAGAGGTTCAGATATGAGATATCCGGCCAGAGCCCTTTGTCTTATTGGATGCAAATCCAATACCCACTAGGGAAGGACCCATTAGGGTTTGACATGGGATCTCTATAAATAGGAGGGATTCACAACCTCATGGGCTGGATTTTTTTGCTTGCCTTTCCCTATTCTCCTCTCCCTCTCCACCTCGGAGGCCCTGAAGTTTTGAGGAGGGTCGTCACAACTAACCTTGTTGTGTAGATCACCCGCTAGAGAGGAGGGCGCTTGACCTCCTTCACCCTCTCCTAAGGATCTGCAAGGAAACAGGGATATCTGATCTCCCTAGGTAACACAATCTCTATCTGCTTTTTTGTGTTTTATGGATTTTTCAAGACCAATCTTCGTTATGACGACGAACATCTTTTTGGGAATCGAGGATTTTTGTTTTCTTGTTCTTCCGCTGCGCATATGTTGTCGCCCCCCATGATTTCCCAACACCTTAGTCCTTCTCAAGTACTTAAGGATACACTTCACTACTTTCTAGTGCTCCAAGCTTGGATCCACCTGATACTTGCTCATGACAATCAAAGCAGGTGCTATATCAGGCCTAGTACATAGCATGACATACATGATAGACCTATCATTGAGGCATAAGGTATCATATCCATGTTTGCCCTTTCTTCTGGAGTCTTTGGGGACATACTCCTAGAAAGCGATATCTCATGTCTCATCGGTATGAGACCTCTCTTGGAATTTTTCATGTCAAACTTTTTGACAATGGTTTCTATATACTTGGATTGGGATAAGCCAAGCATCCTCTTGGATCTGTCTCTATAGATTTGAATCCCTAAAATATAGGATGCTTCCCCTAAGTCCTTCATGGAGAAGTGTCTAGATAACCAAGCCTTTACTATGGATAGCATTCCTACATCATTCCCAATGATCAGGATGTCATCCACATATAACACAAAAAATGTGATAGCGCTCCCACTTACCTTTTTATACACACAAGGCTCATCTTCGTTCTTAACGAAGTCAAAAGATCTTATTGCCTCATCAAATCTTATGTTCCAACTTCGAGAAGCTTTCTTTAGTCCATAAATGGATCTAAGCAACCTGCACACCTTATCTGGGAAGTTCTTGGACACGAATCCCTTAGGTTGTATCATATACACCTTCTCCTCGAGGTTCCCATTGAGGAATGCAATTTTCATATCCATTTGTTAGATCTCATAATCATAGTGTGCTGTAATAGCCAATAGAATTCAGATGGATTTTAGCATTGCTACGTGTGAGAAGGTTTCGTCATAGTCAACACCTTACCTTTGACAATCCCCCTTAGCAACTAGCCTTGCTTTATAGGTCTCTACCTTTCCTTCTACTCTGATCTTTTTCTTAAAGATCCTCTTGCAACCGATGGGTACAATACCTTCGGGCACATCAAGTAGGTTCCAAACCTTGTTGGAGTACATAGAATCCATTTCAGAATTCATGGCTTCTTGCCACTTTTTGGAGTCTATACTCATAATAGCCTCCTCGTAGGTTTGAGGATCAATATCCTCAACATCTTCTCCTCAAATATGTCCCACATATCTCTCAGGAGGATGGAATATTCTGCTGGACCTACGTAAAGTTGGAATTTATTTGTTAGGTACATGAACAGACTCAAGCTGTAGAGTAGTGCTTGAGTTAGGTTCTCCAACCTCACTCAACTCTATCATGCTCTCATTGTCTCCACCAAGAATGTGATCCTTCTCAAAGAACACTGCTCTCTTAGCTACAAAGACCGTTTGGTCCTCGAGATGATAGAAATAATACCCACATGTTTCCTTGAGATATCCCACAAACTTGCACCGCTCTGTTCTCGATTCTAACTTATCGGGGTTTAGTCTTTTAACGTGGACAAGGCAGCCCCAAATCTTATCAATCTTAAGATCGGACTTCTTCTCACTCCATATCTCATGTGGTGTAGACACTACTGACTTAGTTAGAACTTTGTTCAGAAGGTGAGCTATGGTCTCTAGGGCATATCCCCATAATGAGATGGGTAGGTCAGCGAAACTCATCATGGACCATACCATGTCTAATAGCGTATGATTTCTCCTTTCAGACACACCATTGAGCTGAGGTGTATAAGGAGGTGTCTATTGGGATAATATCCTATGATCTTTGAGGAACTGAGTAAACTCTATACTTAAGTACTCACATCCTCGATCTGATCGAAGAGGCTTGATACTCTTTCCAGTCTGATTCTCTACTTCATTCTTATACTCTCTGAATTTCTCAAAGGCCTCGGACTTGTACTTCATTAAGTACACATATCCATATCTTGAGAAATCTTCAGTAAAAGTAATGAAGTAGGAGTAACCACTAATGGCATGAGTTGACATGGGTCCACATACATCACTATGTATGAGTTCCAACAACTCAGTGGCTCTCTCTCTAGTTCCACTAAATGGAGAGTTAGTCAGTTTTTCACGGAGGCAAGGCTCGCAAGTGGCATATGACTCATAGTCGAATGAATCTAGATATCCATCATTTAACAACTTTTGAATCCTTCCCTCATGGATGTGATGTAGCCTATAATGCCACAGGTATGCACTATTCACCTCGTCTCGTTTTCTCTTAGACACATTTAAATTCATGATATGTGGAGTAGTGTCTAGCATAAACAAACCATTATACAATGTTCCTTTCGTGATGATCTCATCATCTAATAATATCGAACAACCATTGTTCTCAAAAACTAATTTATATCCACTGACTATCAAACATAAAATGGAGATAATGTTTTTGATAATAGAAGGAACAAAATAACATGCATCTAATGTAATAAAAACTCCACTAGGCAAATGTAGGGCGACCTCGCCAATAGCTACTATAGCAACTTTTGCTCCATTGCCCATCTTAAGGTTCATCTCACCTCTCTCTAGTCTCCTAGGTCTTGCTAGAACCTACAATGAATTGCATATATGATAAGCACTACCGGTATCCAATACCCATGTGTTATCATAAGAGTCTAACAAATGAAGACTGATCATGAATGTACCTGAAGCTTCACCAAGCATTTGTTTCACCCTTTCTGTAAGGTACTCTTTGCAGTTCCTCTTCTAGTGCCCATCTTTGCCATAGTGGAAGCACTGGCCTTTGTCCTTTGTTGGGTCTTTCTTAGTATCTTTTGCTTTACCTGGTCTGCCCTTGCCCTTTCCCTTCTTAAGGGACTTTTATGTTTTCCTTTTCTTTCTGGTCTCACTAGTGTAGAGAACTGGCTTCTCTTTCTTAATAGTACTCTCTGCCTCCCTCAACATATTAAGGAGCTTAAGGAGAGTCACCTCAAACTTGTTCATATTAAAATTCATTATGAACTGTGAAAAAGAATCTGGTAGGGACTGAAACATAATGTCCACACATAAGTTATCCTATAGGATCATTCCTAGACTTGTGAGTTTCTCCATCCACTCAATCATCTTTAGGACATGGTTCTGAACCGGTGTCCCCTCAGTCATCCTAGCGCGGAAGAGGCTCTTGGATATCTCATATCGCTAAGTCCTTCCCTGTTCATCAAACAATTTACGGACATATAAGAGAATGGGTCTGTCATCCATCTTTTAATGTTGTCTCTGTAACTCAGGAGTCATAGAGCCCAACATATAGCACTAAGCAAGAGTGGAGTCATCAATGTACTTCACGTAACGAGCGATCTCATCCTCGCTTGCCCCTTCCTTGGGCGTAGGCATCATTGTATTAAGGACATACGCGATTTTCTCCACTATGAGAATAATTCTCAAGTTACGGAGCCAATCCATATAATTTGGACAAGTGAGGCGGTTGACATCAAGTATGCCACGTAAGGGATTTTAAAGCGATATTTTTTGAAAATAAAGATGCAGCAAAAATAAATAACATACAGATTTTGCAAGAAATAAACTATCAAGATATGGACTTCTATCTTAATATGCTCCCACTATTTTACTAGCGAGTCACGCGACACCCTCGGCACGTGAAATAGAAGTCTCTGGTAGACTTCTAGTGGGGATCAAGGACATGTCGAGAATTTTTGAATTCCTAGGGGTATTTTCATAATTTGGATAAAAGACAGAAACTAGAATTTTTCAAATTCACAAGGGCAAAACTATCTTTTTGCCCAAAACCCTAAGTCGCTCTTCTCCTTCTCTCTTGTCGATATTGTCGTCGTCGTCGCCACCCAATCGACGGTAGGCAATGTGGTGGAGGGCGGGGCATTGCCCTTGCCTGCGGGCGACATGCTCGTTGGTGGCGCTGCCCCTATAGGTGGGCACCCCTGTGGGCGCCGCCGCCTCCGCGGGCGGTTCTGCCTACGGGGCAACGCCCACAAGCGGTGTTGTCCCACAGGGCGACCGCCCCTACGGGCGGGTTTCGCTCGCGGGAGCAGCGGCGGCAAGTGCCGCTGCCCTACGACGCCTCACCCCGAGGGAGAAGCGACCGCAAGCGCCTCTACGAGCGGGCTGCCAGCCTCGCCGGCCGCAAGCCTGCTGCAAGCAGGCTGCCGATCGGCTGCTGCAGACACATCCCCTATGTTGCCTGCCTGCGGTTGCACTGCATGCACGTAGATCAAGGGCAGCAATTGTTGCTGCCCTTTCTCGCTTTTGCGTCAACGATTTTGACATCAAAAGTTTCTTCAAAACACAACACAATCAGTTCAAAATCAATCTATCGCACGAACAACCTAGCTCTGATACCACTGTTGCGAAATCTGGGGGCGACATCACATGTGCAGCGGAAGAACAAGAAAACAAAATCCCCTATTCTCGAAAAGATGTTCGTCGTTGTGAAAAGATTGGTGTGCAAAATCTGCGAAACTTAAAATTGCATATAGAGTAGATTGTGTTACCTAGGGAGATCGTATATCGTTGTTTCTTTACAAATCTTTAGGAGAGGGTGAAGGAGGTCAAGCGTCCTCCTCTCTAGATGTGATCCACATAGCAGGACTGTGATGACGCTCCTCAAAACTCCAGGCCTGCTCTAAGGTGGAGAGGGGGAGGAGAATAGGAGAGGCAAGCAAAGGCTTTAACCTATGAGGCTCTGAATCCCTCCTATTTATAGAGGCCCCATGTCAAAACCTAATGGATCCTCCCCTAGTAGGTATTGGATCTGCATCCAATTATCTAAGCCTTTTAGATTAGTGGATCTCTATCTAAAATCTCTCATGGGCTCTTATTGGATCTCGTCTATTGGATCCAATAATTCAGGGTCTTATTGGATATCCAATAAGATAGGGGCTCCGACGGATATCTCATATTCGAACCTCTACTCATCGCAATGCCTACCATATGTGTGTGACTCTCTAGGCCCAATATCGAGCTGACCATGAGTCATACCTATCAGAACTCCTTCTAACTTAGTGAATTATTATCTTTGTAATAATTCACTTGACTCATCGATTACGGACGTACTAGGCCACTACGCCGTAGTCCCCATACGATACAAGAGAATCCAATCTATTGGACGTGTCTGTCCTCAGTTACCATGTATCTATAGTCCCTCATCCATCTAATATCCCATAGATTGTATATCGAGCATGGTGTTGTCAGACCCATATGGTTTCTACTCGAGTCTCGCTCTAATCGGATTTTCCCAAAGAAATCTCTCTCTCAACCCGAATGACCCTAGTCAGGGATTTGTCTGAACAAGAACATGTGGGATATTCCTCTTATGACGCTTAGAGTGGATAATTCTCTATCGACACTCAATAGCCCTCTTAAGATCGATTGCCACTCCCAATGACCAGCTATACTAGATTTGGGATATCCAAACCTATAAGTCTGGTATCAAAGAGTGGAGCACTCATATAGGACATCCTTAGTGTCTCAAGTCTAAGGACCAAATACACCACTAGGACTATGGAATCAATGTCTGACAATAAGGCATCATCAACCATCCAGCATTCCAAAAGTGGATCAATCAGTGAACTCCTTCTCTAATGAGCACCTGTACTGTATCCCTAGTGTCCCCACATGAGTAGCTATAAGACCAGCTGCATCCATCATATGGATGGGTATACAGCACACCAGTCTGTCCAGTTATTACGATGTCCCTCTCGAGTAACCTATGACTGGGATTATTTAGGATCTGTGTTTAAAGGTGAATCAGTCTCATTATTGTAATCTCATGACGATCTGATTCCCATTGCACGGATCCAAGAACATCACAATATATATATGCATATATGCAATAATAAATATAAAGTGATAAATACCAAAATATAATAAGCAAACAGATTCCGTGTCAAGTCACACATGTCATCACTCACATGATTGGCTTGTTGGGCACCTATGACTAATAGTGCTCGTATGTGCAGGCACTGTTCCCGCAAGAGGCAACGCCTACAAGCACTACGCCCATGGGTAGAATAGCCCGCAGGGGCACCTACCAACTAGGGCAACCATAGGGGTGGTGGTGCTCGTAGGTGCGCTCACCCGTAGTGGCGGCGGTGCCCGTAGGGGTGATGCCGCAAGCGGTTAGAGGCGGTGCCCCTACCCATTATAGTAGCCGCCACTGGTAGGGTGGCGATGGTCGTAACACAGCAAAGGCAGGGCAATAGGGTTTTAGGGCAAAAGGATAGTTTTTCCCCTCATAATTTTAGAAATTTCAAGTTCTATCCTCTTTGTTAAAATTACCCAAAATACCCCCCATAATTTAAAAAATTCCTTACATATCCCCAATTTTAAAAAATATTAGTTAATTAAAAAGTTTAATTAATTATTAGTATTATCTAGTAGTCCTACATATGATGTATGATGTGGACGGATGATCATGGACCCTGTGATGTGCGTGTACATGTGACGTGATTATTATTATTGTGACCTACTTTATTTCTCGTTCATTATCGAGCCTACGTGCCTATGATTATATTGTAATTACACGAGGCATAATAGGAGCGTGGAACGATAGTGAGGCCCATGAGACCGAGACGGCCGATTGCGACGCATGGAGATGCACTAAGATGCCGACGGATCCGACGCGGATGAGATGGACGATGACAAGGCATGAAGATGTGTTGTTGCATACATAAATCTTGATGTGAGTGATTAGACCCACTCACTCGGGCTTGATCACATTAGGATGTGGTCCATGATTATCTTGTGTGATTGCTTATACACCTACTAGATATATGTATATATATTTGCATGTGATGTAAATATATATTAAATATATATGTGTGTGACACATTATACAAATAAAAAATCTTCTATCTCGATAATATTAAGTCAGTAAACGTGAGTCAATTAGATTGACCCACGTGGCCTTCCATTGTTATAGGTAGGGATTAATTCCCGATGTAGGTTGAGTTAGTCGATTCACTAGAGGCTCACCTATATCGCGATTCGCTATCTTGCTTATGACAAAGAGATGTCATCGATGACCTGAGGACATAATATGCTTGGTAGAGTTGTTAGGAATGAGTCGGTACTAGGGGGGAATTAGTGCAGTGGTAAAATACATCGGTTTCGAAAAAATCTCTCACACGATAAAAATCGATTTCGGAAACTTAACTTGAAACACATGTTCGTAAATGTATTGAAGGTAATAAGCAAGTAAAATGGTTTGTAGTAAAGCAAATGACAACAATAGAAATGCAAAACAGAGAACATGCCAATTTTATAGTGGTTCGGTCGTCAGTACCTACATCCACTCTGTCGATTCCTCTTCTATCGAGGCCACCGGCATCCACCATCGGTCTTCCTTCAATAGGCAAAGACCAACCACCTTTTCACCCCCCTTCTCTATTTTATAGGTTTAGGAGATAACCTTTACAAGCACACACACTCCTTTCTAAACAGAATTCTAAGTTTAAGCTAGAGAAGGAATTTCTCAAATGATTTCTACAGCGTTTCTCACTTTAAAACTCTTGTGCTTGTGTAGTTTAACCAAGGATGATAGGGATATTTATAAGCCTCAAGTTGATTCAAACTTAGAGCCTAAAAACATCTCATTCCGGGTTTCCTAGGTTTGGGCAGTACCACCGCTAGTGTCAGTCTGACACTAAACACTGCACTAGGCGGTACCACCACCTGGCACTAGGCCATTGGGCGGTACCACCACCCAAACTAGCGGTATCACCACTTGGCACCCTGCTAGGGGTGGTACTATCACCTAGACAAGTGGTATCATCGCTTGACACAATCTCGAAGACTATACCACGATGGTGCCATCTCTTGGGTTATTGTTTAGGTCTTTCATTGGACCCAACACAGTCCTTACATGGGCCCAACTGGCCCATAATTGGGTTGGCCCAAATCCAATCCCAATTATATGCTAGTTATGAAATCTAAGGCATACTTAAGCTAAACAAGTCCCTAGGTCTTGGTTTCTTCCAACGAGCTTCCGGCAAACTTCTGACGATCTCCCGGCAATATTCTAACGGACTTCCGGCAAGCTCCTAGACTTCATAATGATCTTCTTGGCAAGTTCTAACAAGCTTCTTCTAGCAAGCTCTTGGACTTCTCGACTGGTTCCTGCAGAACTTCCGACGAATGTCTGGACTTCCGATAAACTTTCGAACTCCCAACGAAATCGTGTCCTTGACTCCGGGACTTCATTTTACTTAATTCCTTGCTATCATAGTTAATCCTATACATATAAAACACACTTTGATCTAGACAATTATTACTAAACATGAATCATGTTATCCTGCATGTCATTGGTCCATCGACGCTTCGTCCGATTCTTCAATGCATCGTCCTCTCTTTCGGCCTATTGCCCAATTAGCCAGTTGACCTCCGCAACTCCGATATCCTTTGTGCAATATCCACTCTTCTTGGCCCAATGCCCGAATCCATGGCCCGAAGCCTTCTGTCGACACGTCGACCGATCCTCCGGCCCGCCGTCCAATCTTCTAACATGTTTTCCTCCAGCCCAATATGATTCTTTTTTGCTTTAATTGTCTCATCTTGATCGAAGCATCTTGCATCACTAAAAATACAGAGCAAATTATAAATACTTATCAATTGGTTTTATCATCAAAATACGAGATTCAACAATCTTTTCCTTTTTTATGATGACAACCAATTGATGATGGAGTAAACCTTAACTCCCCCTATCAATATACCATATTGATAGAACCTTGAATTCAAGCTGAATTCAAGTCATTACAAATTTCATCATGAATAATTATAACATATCATCATGCATAACATGATTATACTTTTCCCCCTTTGTCATTAACAAAAAGGAGAAGTTCTAACAATAAGTGTTTGTGATATAAGTTTAAATCATTACATGAAAAACATAATATCAAGTTTTATCTTCAAGTAATTTGTAAGCTAGAAAATTTAGCAAGTGTTACATCATACAAGCTATCAAGTTTTAGATATACAAGGTAGTAAGATAGCAAGTTTATAACATACAATCTAGCAAAAAATTGAAAGCAAATGCAAGATAGCTTTCTTGTTGAAGTGTGTAAGCTAGCGATTCTCGCTTCCTATTGCAATGTGCAAGTTGCAAGTTTTGCTTCTTGAGATTGGCAAGATAGTGATGTTCAAGATAGCAAACTCTTTCTTCTCTTTTGAAAAGTGCCATTTTTGCTTCCTTTGTAAAGTGTAAGCTAGCAAAATTTTATAAAATTTTAGAACATGCAAGCTAGCTATTTTTGCTTCCTTTTGTAATGTGCAAGTTGTAAGTTTTGCATCTCGAGCTAGCAATTATTCTCTCCCTTTGTCATTGTCAAAAAGAAGGAAAAAATATAATGTTGTAATTCTTTTCCCTTTACAATAATTTTCAAATCATGACAAAGGTAAAGAATTCATTCTTATTTCAAAATACCATAACTGAGATAAACCTTAAATTCAAATCAAAGCAATTTCAATCATCATATGCAATACATCACATACATCATCATAATAAAAAACATAAATATTGCATGCATCATTCCAAATCATAAATATTTTATATCATGATGGTATCAATTTGTCAAATTACATCTTATATTTTATGCATATTTTTATTTCATCACATTCATTTCATCTCATCAAGAAAAATTAATTGGGTGATGAATACAAGGAGTTATACAAAAATAAATCAAGTCATGAGAGATAAGATCATGTAAATACTAAAAGACATGATTAATATATTAAATCTCCTCTTAAATAAAATACCAAAAAAAAATTATAGGAGTACAAAGAAGAGATCTTGATAAAAAATAAAAAATCTCATGTAATTCCAAGAAATCAAGATCATGATTTTGATAAAACTCATTCAAATTCAAATCATCAAAATCATTTTCAAGAGATTCAAAATGACATAAACAACTTTATCAATCTCTTAGTGAAAAATTGATAAGATAGAAAAAATAAAATTTTCAAGAAAAATATTTTTCTCTTTTTAGTTGTTTCAATTCATGTGATTTATTTCATAGAAGCATGCCTTTTTCATTTATGCCAAAAAAAATATGCATCAATGTTTAAAAACCGAAAAAGCTATTTTCATTACCATAAAAATTGATAATCCATAAATCTCAAGAATTATCATGCATAATTTCGAAATTTATTAAGCATGATCATTATGCATGACATCAAAACATGGTTTCAAAATATTTAATATTTTCATTACATAATTACATCATTATGCATCATCAAAATTAATTTCATCAAACATAAAGCATTTTCCATCAAAATCATTTTGTTTGTTGTAGTCATGCATTTTTCTTTTTAGGTGAATCTAACTTTTCAAGTTTAGTTTTCGATACAATAGCCATGCATCATCATTAAGCATGATATCAAACTTCTTAATATTTTCATTAAGACATCAAGTATGGTTTCAATCAAAATCGAAAATCATCAAGATACACATTATTTCTTCTTGAATAACATTCATAGGATTATCATTAGATTTAAATCTAACATTTTATTTCATTAACATAAAACATGTAATTTTCATTATCATTTTCAAAATTACTAGCATGATCATAATTTTTGCATTTTCATTTTTAAACATGTAATTTTCAAGAAAAATAATTATTCTAAACTAAATTAAAAGTAACTCATGAAAAGCATCATGTAATTTCGAAATAAATTAAAGGTATTTTGATTACCACATTATCGAAAGCCGTTAAGGCGTAGTTTGCCACCTCGCCTTTGTTGATTTTTTTCTGTCTTCGGATGAGCTTGATTCGTCCAAGATTGCTTCCTTCTTCTTGCGTTCATAGCAAGTAATTACGTTCTTTTTGTTCTTTAATTTTTGTTTTATTAACTTTTTAAATTTCATGAGTAGTTCAAGTTCACCATCACTTGAGCTTATGCTCGAGTGGTCTTCATATGTTCTAAGTGCTAAATTTGTGAGTTCTTTACGTGCATTGCACGTCATTTCATAGGTCATTAAAGATCCTATAAGTTCTTCAATTGGTAATTGGTTCTAATTTTTTGATTCTTGAATAGCCATTACTTTTGAATCCCAACTCGGATTATGAGAATGTAAAATCTTGTTTATAAGTTCAAAATCCAAAAAACTTCTACCAAGTGCTTTTAAACTATTGACAACATCCATAAAACGGGTGTACATGTCAACAACGGTTTCACTTGGCTTCATTCGAAAAAGTTCAAAATTATGCATTTAAAAGTTGATTTTTGAATCTTTAACTTTGCGAGTGCCTTCATGTGTAATTTCAAGAGTATGTCAAATATTATGCACAGTTTCACAAATAGAAACATGATTAAATTCATTTTTATCTAAGGCGCAAAACAAAGCATTCATAGCTTTTGCATATAAAGAAAAAGTATTCTTCTCCAAATCATTCCAATAGTTCATTGGAAAAGAAGATCTTTAAAATCTATTTTCGATAATATTCCATAAATTGAGATTCAACGAAAGCAAGAAAACTCTCATTCGAGTTTTCCTATATGTGTAGTCCGTCCCATTGAATAAGGGAGGACGAATAAGAGAGTGACCATCTTAAAAGTTGAAAAGAGTCATTTCTATTTGGGTGTTAAACCAAATAAGAAAAATGAGGCTCTGATACCAACTATTAGGAACGAGTCGACACTAAGAGGGGGGGTAAATTAGTGCAGCGATAAAATACGTAGGTTTCGAAAAAATCTCTCGTATAATAAAAATCGATTTTGTAAATTTATTTAAGGCAGTAAGCAAGTAAAATGGTTTGTAGTAAAGTAAATGCAATAATAGAAATGCAAACCAGAGAACATGCCAATTTTATAGTGGTTCGGTCGTCATGACCTACATCCACTCTACCGATTCCTCTTCCGCCGAGACCACCGGCATCTACTATCGGTCTTCCTTCAATAGGCGAAGACCAACCACCTTTTACACCCCTCTTCTCCTTTTCATAGGTTTAGAAGATAACCTTTACAAGCACATACACTCCTCTCTAAACAGAATTTTAAGTTTAAGCTAGATGAGGGATTTCTCAAGTGATTTCTATAGCATTTTCTCACTTTAAAACTCTCTGTGCTTATGTAATTTAACCAGGGATGAGAGGGGTATTTATAAACCTCAAGTTGATTTAAATTTGGAGCCTAAAAATATCTCATCCCGGATTTCCTGGGTTTGGGCGGTACCACCGCTAGTGTCAGTATGACACTGACAATGCACTGGGCGACACCACCACTTGGCACTGGGCAACTGGGTGGTACCACCACCCAAACTGGTGGTACCACCACCTGGCACCCTGCTAGGGGTGGTACCACTGCCCAGACTAACGGTACCACCACTTGACACAATCTCAAAGACTGTGCCACAACGGTGCCATCTTTTGGGTCATTATTTAGGTCTTTTATTAGACCCAACACAGTCCTTGCATGGGTCCAATTGGCCTATAATTGGGTTGGCCCAAATCCAATACCAATTACGTGCTAATTATGAAATCTAAGGCATACTTAAGCTAAACAAGTCCCTAGGTCTTGGTTTCTTCCAACGAGCTTCCGGCGATCTTCCGGTGAATTTCTGACGATCTCCCGGCAATGTTCCAACGGACTTTCGGCAAGCTCCTGGACTTTATGATGATCTTCTTGGAGAGTTCCGACGAGCTTCTTTTGGTAAGCTCCTGGACTTCTCAGTTGGTTCCTATAGAACTTCCGACAAACGTCTATACTTCCGATGAACTCTCGAACTTCCGACAAACTTCTAGACTTCCGATGAACTCTCGAACTTCATTCCGACAAAATTGCATCCTTCACTCCGGGACTTCATTTTACTTCATGCCTTACTATTGTAGTTAATCCTACATATGTAAAACATACTTCAATCTAGACAATTATTACTAAGTATGAATCATGTTGTCCGACATGTCATTAGTCCATTAACGCTTCATCCGATTCTTCGGTGCATCGTCCTCTCTTTCGGCCTATTGCCTAATCGGCCTGTTGACCTCCACAACTCCGATATCCTTGGTGCAATATCCGCTCTTCTTAGCCCGATGCTCAAATCCATGGCCTGAAGCATTCTATCGATACGTCGACCGATCCTCTAGCCCGGCATCCAATCTTCTGACATGTTTTCCTCCTGCCCAACATGATTCTTTCCTGCTTTAATTGTCTTATCCTGATCGAAGCATCCTATGTCACTAAAAATACAGATCAAATCATAAATACTTATCAATTAGTTTCATCATCAAAATATGAGATTCAACACGAGTAACTCGAGGGCGTATTATCGAATCAGACTCATCTTGTAACGGCATGCACGGGGGCGCTGTCTTCCTCCATGGGGGCTAGCTTGGAGATGAAGTTGACTAACACTTAGGCTTTGGTGGTGGTCCTTGGAACATACTGGACTTCAAATTCCCCAAGTTCTATCGACCACTTGAGCATTCAACTAGCTACGTCAAACTTGGAGAGGGTTTGTTATAGTGGCTAGTCGGTGACCACCTTTATTGTATGGGCTTCGAAGTATGGGTGCAACTTCCTTATCGCTTGCATTAGGGCCAGAGCTAGCTTCTCAATTGAGGGGTATCGGTCCTCGAGACCGTTCAAGATGTGGCTGACATAATAGATGGGCCGTTGAGTTCTTGCATCTTCTCATACCAGAACCAAGCTGATTGCATACTTGAAGGCCACGAGGTAGAAGCTGAGAGGCTCGCTTGGGATAGTCGAGGTGAGTTGAGGCAGTTGGGCGAGGTGTACCTTCAACTTTCCAAAGGCCTCTTCATATTTTAGAGTCCATTCGAAGTCCTTGGAGTGCTTCAAAGCTTAGAAGAAAGGAAGACACTTGTCTCCCGACCAAGATAGGAATCGGCTGAGGGTGGCTAGTCTTTAGTAAGGCACTGGACTTCCCTGATTAAGTGGGGGGATTGCATCTTGATTATTCTCGAACCTTCTTGGGATTTGTATCCACCCCTCTTTAGTAGATGATGAAGCCAAGGAACTTGTTGGAACCAACCCCGAAGATGCATTTGGTGGGGTTGAGGCACATGTCAAACGTCTTGAGTGTTCAAAATTTCTCGAAGGCTTCTTAGGGTTAAGGCACATCTACCCCTTTCTAGTTTGGTTTTCTACCTTATTCTTATATTCCTTGAATTTCTCGAAGGCTTCGAACTTATACTTCATTAAGTACATATGTCCATACGTAGATAAATCATTAGTGAATGTAATGAAGTATGAATAACCACCTATGGCCTGAGTTAACATAGAACCACACACATCAATATGTATGAGTTCTAGCAACTCAATGACTCGCTCTCTAGTTCCACTAAATGGAGAGTTTATCAATTTGCCTTCAAGGCAAGACTCAAAGATTGTATATGATTTATAATTAAATATATTTAAGTATCCATCCTTTAGCAACCTTTGAATTCTTCTCTCATGGATATGACCTAGTCTACAATGTCATATATATGCATTATTTATCTTATCTCGTTTCCTCAAACACACCAATATTCATGACTTGAAAAGCAACATCTAACATAAATAAACTATTATTTAATGTTCCTCTACTAATGATCTCATCATCTAAACTCAATTAACAACTATTGTCCTAAAAAACTAATTTATATCTATTATTTATTAAATAAGAAATGAAAATAATATTTTTGATGATTGAAGGAACAAAATAGCATATATCTAATGTAAGAATAGCTCCACTAGGCAACTGTAGGGTGACCTCCCCAATGACAACAACAACAACCTTTGTGTCACTCTCCATCCTGAGGTCTACCTCGCTTTCGCCAATCTCCTAACCTTGCTAGAGCCTACAATAAATTGCAGATATGAGATGCATTGTCGGTATCCAATACCCATCCATTATCATAACTTTCTAACAAATGGAGATCAATCATGAATGTACCTGAAGCTTCTCTAAGCTTCTATTTTACCTTTTCTGCAAGGTATTCCTTATAGTTCCTCTTCCAATATCCATCTTTATATAGTGGAAGCACTGTCCTTTGTCCTTTGTTGGATCCTTTTTGGCAACCTTTTCCTTTCCTAGCTTGCCCTTGCTCTTGCCCTTCTTAAGGGACTTCTCTACCTTCCTTTTCTTTCTAGTCTTACTAACATAGAGAATTGGCTTCTCTCTCTTGATGGTGCTCTCAACCTCCCTTAATTTATTGAGGAGCTCAGGGAGAGTCACCTCAAACTTATTTATTTTAAAATTCATTATGAAACATAAAAATGAATCTATGAGGGACTGAAATATAAGATCGACATACACATTATCTTTTAGGACCATTCTTAGACTCGTGTGCTTCTCTATTTACTCAATCATCTTAAGGACATGATTCTGAATCGATGTCACCTTAGTCATCCTTGTATGGAAGAGACTCAAATAATTTGCGGAGATGAAGAAGGATGGATTCGACATCCATCTTTTCATATTGCTTTTGTAACTCGGGAGTTATAGAGCCCAACATGTAACACTAAGCAAGAGTGGAGTCATCTATATATTTCACATAGTGAGTACTCTCATCCTCACTTACCCCTTCCGTAGGTAGGGGCACAATTGTGTTAAGGACATACGTAATTTTCTCCGTCGTAAGAACAATTCTCAGGTTACGGAGCCAATCAATATGGTTTGAACCAGTGAGATGATTGACATCTAATATGCCATATAAGAGATTTGCAAGCGATATATTTCTGAAAAATAAAGATGTAGTAGAAAAATAAATAACATAAATATTTTAGATTTTTTAAAAAATAATTAAGACGTGGACTTTTATCTTAATCTACTTCCACTATTTTCTTGTGAAACACACGACACCCTTCGGCTTGTGAATAAAAAATCTTTAATGGATTTCTAATGGGGATCGGAATCCAATTGACATCTTAGTATGACCTTGAGGAACTCGACCAATCACACTAAGCCTAAAAAGTAGGCAACTCTTGCTAATTATAATTTCTTGTGATTTTCGTCCTATTTGGTCTTCAAACCATTATAGCCATAAGGGACTCGACCATCTATGATGTTCAGTTAAGTCAATACCATCATTACAAGATAAGTCTGATTTGATGATATACCCTCAAGGGACTCGACTAAGCATGACATGTCCTCAGGTCACCGATGACATCTCCATATCATAGGTAAGATCTCAAATCCTAATATAGGTGAATCTCAAGAGACTTGATCAACTTAGCCCACATTGAAAAATGATTTTCGCCTATAATGATGGAATGTTGCATGGGTCAATCTCATCATCTCATGTTTATCAACTTAATATTATTATTAGAGAGATTTTTCGATTTAATTTAGTCTCGTAGTTAAATATGATGCGTCATACACATATATTTAACATATATTTACATTACATGCAAATATATATATATCTAGTATGTGTAGAAATAAACATATATTACATATAAGAATTCATACCATATGATCATGAATCAGAACCTAGTATGATCAGGCCTAAGCCAAGAGGCATGTTCACATATAAAATCTTTGTGTGTCTCAGTGCATCTCCATGCCCATTGATCATCCATCTTATCCTCATCA
This sequence comes from Musa schizocarpa, assembly GCA_900464855.2. Taxonomy (NCBI): domain Eukaryota; kingdom Viridiplantae; phylum Streptophyta; class Magnoliopsida; order Zingiberales; family Musaceae; genus Musa; species Musa schizocarpa. The sequence goes on along the minus strand of LS990922.1, from coordinate 28,837,936 downwards.
GTCCTACAAGTACCTCAGTGCATCTTTATGCCCAATAATCATCCGTCATGTCTTCATCGCCTCCATGCCCTCGCTATGCTTTCTTATGCAATTATAACTAAGTACAGGCATGTAGGCCTAAACATATACACATCATATATAAAGAAACATTGATCTTATCAAGTGGAGGTACAACTTTGAGGGAGACAAAAAAATATGCCGGATTTAATGAGAGAGAGACAGAGGCTCGTAGGCCTCAATAACAATCACATACACATATATACATATCACACATGATCCATGATCATCTGTTCATAACACATATGTATGTATATATATATATATATATATATATATATATATATATATATTTATATCTATATATATAAGACTAACTAGGTAGTAATCAATTAGACTCTTTAATTGATTTAGGATTAGCTCTTAATCAATTAGACTTAGATTAAACACTTTGCAGATCCATGGGGCAAGGTGCCCTTGGCGACCAGGAAACCTTGCGCTACCCTAGCCAAGTGGCCCTCGGCTAGGCCGAGAGTAGCCACCTTGCCAGGAAACCTTGCGCTACCCTAGCCAAGTGGCCCTCGGCTAGGCCGAGAGTAGCAAGGGCTACTCTCAGCCATGGCAACCTTGGCCAAGGCTACAAGCAACCCTCAACTAAAGTTGTAGGGCCTCCTTCCCTATCAAAACAGATGTCTATAAGTTCTTAGGCGATAGAATAGTTCATATGCCAAAAACTATGTTGTTCTAATCTCAAGTCAATGAAAATGCAACTTGTTTACGAAACACAACATGCAGTTAATAACCATTCTTCTTACAAGAAACCTGGCTCTGAAACTACTATTTGAAAATCTTAGGGACCATCATATGTGCAATAGAAAATAAAAACAAAAACTAGTTTACCAAAATAATTTTATCGAATCATCGTGCGAAGATCATGACCGTAAAACTTGTGAAACCAAAAACTGTATAAATGTGACCCTTTTAATCCCAACTCTTATTTATAGAGAGCCTCCTTGAATGAACCCTAATGGATCCTCATTAGGTATTGGATCTCTATCTAATTACCCTTAGTTTAATGGATATTGGATCCCTATCTAATAACCATTATAAGCTCTATTGGGTCTCTCCTAAGAATCCATTAAAATATGGGCATATCGGATATTCTATATATGATTCTCTATTCGTCACGTTGTCCACAATCTATATATGACCCTCTAGGCCCAATATCGAGCTGGTCGTAAGTTGCACTTATCAGAACTCTTTCTAACTCAGTGAATTATTATCTCCATAATAATTCACTCAACTTATCGACTATGGATGCACTAGGCCATAATGCCATAGTGATACATAGGGATCTAATCCATTAAATATGTCTTCCCTTAGTTATCATATATTTTTAGTCCCTCATCCATCTAATATCCCAAAATTGTATACCGAGCATGATGTTATCAAGCTCATACAAAATCTATCTGAGTCTTACTCTAATCGGATTCTTATGGAGAACTCATTTTCTCTCAATTTGAATCTCATGCTTATCAGATTCATCACGATCCAATTGACCCTGATTAGGGATTTGCCTGAGTGAGAATACACAAGATATTTCTATCATGATACTGAGAGTGAAAGATTTTCTATTGACACCCAATTGCCTTCGTAAAGTTGGTTGTCGTTCCTAATGACTGTTTGTACTATATTCGGAACTTCCAAACCTATAATTCTATTATCAAAGAACGGAGTATTCAAACAAGGCATCCTTGGTATCTCAACTCTGAGGATTAGATACACAATTGAGACTACGAAATCAGTATTTAACGATGGGGTATCATTAACCATCCAGCATTCCGTAAGTGGATCATTTAGTGAACTCATTCTCTAATGAGCACCTGCACTATATCCCTAGTGTCCCAACATAAGTAGCTATGAGACTAATTATCTTCATCATATGGATGGGTATATAACACACCGATCTATCCGGTTATCTCAATGTCCCTCTTGAGTAACCTTTAGCAGAGAATATTTGAGATTTATGTTTAAAGGTGAATTGGTCGCATTATCATAATCTCATCATGATCCAATTCTTATTACACAAATCCATGGATATCACAATATATATATTCATCATTCAATATAAAGTGAGAAAAAATCATAATAATAATAACAAAAAAAAATTGTGTAGTATATCACATATGTCATCACTCACATGATTGGCTTACAAGGCACCTATAACTAGTAGAAGGCAGTGTGCTCTTGGTCTTGGGGAGATATTCAAATTTGGTTGTAGCCCGAGAAGGCATCCATCAATGTGAGGAGTTCGTGTCCCGAGGCTGCATCCACTAGTTGGTCTATCCTTCGGGCATACCTGGTTAAGATCGGTGTAGTTAACACACATCCTTCAACTTCCATTAGATTTTTTAACAAGGATTACATTAAACAACGATTGAGAAAAGTTCACCTTGACTATGAATCCTACCTCCATTAGATGGTCCACCTCATCGATGATTGCCCTTTACCAATCGAGAGCAAATTTCTATGGTCTCTGTTTCACAAGACGTGCTTCCGAGAAGATGTTCAAGTGGTGCTGCAAGACTTTAGGGTTGATCCTCATCATGTCCTTAGCTGACCAAGCGAATACGTCAACATTTTTTGCTAGGAAGCTAATGAGCTAAAACCAATCATTCTTTGGAAGCACAGATCCAATCCTCATGACCCTGTCTAGTTGGCTCTTGTCGAGGGGGACCTCCAACATTTGCTCAATCGACTCAGGATAAAACAGTACTTTGACTGCATCTCAGGGGTCCACTAGGGGTAGCTTAGGCATCAACTTTTTGGCAGCATGATGACCATCATATAGCACTTACCTTGACTCCTAAGGATTGCTCCTTACCTCACTTATCCCAACTTGGGTTGGGAACTTCATAGCCCAATGGTAAGTGGAGATAATCACCCTCAGCTTGTTGAGGGTTGGGCGACCAAGGGTTACATTGTATGCTGAAGGGAGGCTTACCACCATAAACATGACCATCATGGTCTTGGACCTCGGCTCCTCCCTGATGCTAATAGGCAAGGTGGTGGTGTCACGGGGAATAATGGAGTCCCTTGTGAACTCGGTGAACACCGAAGTCATCGAAGTGAGGTCCTTCTCGATCAGGCCGAGCTTTTAGAAGACATTGAGATATAGCACATCGATGGAGCTTCTGGTGTCCACCATTACTCTTTTCATTCGGGCATTACCGATCCTGACCGAGATCACCAAGGCGTCATCGTGGTTGGGGTACTCATCTTCGCTTGCTTCGAACAAGATTTCGGGCCCATCCTTCTACCAAGGATGTTTCTCCACAATGGCTTGGGAATAGGCTTTACGTCTTGACATGCTATACCCCCAGATGTTGGACCGTCGATGATGACATCGATCTGCTTCTCGACCGAGCCATGGGGGTGCAAAGAGGGCTCTTGGGGCTTCTTGATGTAGCATCCAAGGTGCCCCCTATTGATGAGCTCCTCGATCTAGTTTCTCATATCCCAAAACTCCTTAGTGTCGTGGCCGTAGTCATAGTAGAACCGGTAATAGTTGGACTAGTTCTTGAACTCGTGCAGAGTTTTCAATAGGTTGGGCTCCCTTATGAGTCCCTTCTTCCTAATTTGGAGGAAGATCTCCATCGTAGACAAGTTCAAAGGTGGCAGAGAGGGCCTTAGAAGCAATTACTCGGGCTGGTTGAGCCTCCTTCTGGGTGGCATCGAGGATGGCCCTCGGGACTACTCCACGCGGGGCCTCATGTGGTCCTCGCGTTTTCCTACCACTAGTGCCATAGCAGCGACATACCAGTTGGCGCATTGAAGCATCTCGGGAATAATCGTTGTTGGCCTCTCGACCAATGACCAAAAGAATCTTGATAGTTATAGGCCTATCAGGAACACCTGTATAACCAACGAGAGGTGAGTGTCGGGGACCCCTCAGATCTCGATGGTGAAGCAAGCGACAAAATAAGAGAGGGATTCATCCTCCTTCTAGCTTAGCCTGAGGAGCATGACCACAGATGGTTTAGGTCATGCGCTGGCCAAGAAATTTAGCTTAAACTCCCTTGCAAGCTGATCAAAAGATGAGACCAAGGATGGCCTCAATCGGTTGTACCACATTCGAACAAGACCTTGGAGGGTGGTAAGAAATGCCCGACATATGAGAGCATCAGAGGTGCAGTGATATATAGGGCCATTTGAGCTCAGAATGCAACGATGTTCTCTGTTGAGTCGGAACCACCATCATAGGCCTCCAAAGTCAGGAGGTGAAAATTAAGGGGGATAGGTTTGTCCTAGATTTCCTAGACAAAGGGGGACCCTGCAGAGGAGCCTTCCCCGAGCTCTCCCTTTGATTTATGGAACTCCCTCTAGACCTTATCAAGGCACTGATTCACTAGGCGCAGCTAGGCCCTAAACGAGTCATCCGCCGAGTCAGATGACAAGGTGTCATGTTTGGGGAAGGTCAATGCAACATGCTTGGGTGCAGGGGCACTGCGTTCCACCATCGGCCTTGAATCTCCTGATTACTCCTCGATCGGTCGGTGGATGAACTAGAGCCTAAGGTAGTTGTCGACTGAGGAAGCATCATGAGGTGTAGGGATGAGCATCAATTGAATCGGCTATGGGGGCGAAGACGTTTGTTGAGTAAGCTAAGGGATGAGGGGGACGATCATCTACATCATCCCCGCCAATACTTGTCGGTAGAGACAACCAGCTACCCCGAGCTAGCCTTGGGAGGTGAAAGCCCAGAGTCATTGAACAATTGCCACTAGTAGCCCGAGTTTGAGCCAAGGTGCTCTCATCCATGTGTGAGAGAGTAAGTAGTTGCCCTTCGAGCCCGAAGGTGGAGTGGGCAACAAGCACCTCCTCTCCGGGACACTCGCCGGGTTGCTCAATGATGGACATTCTTCCGATATTGGGCACTTTCTCTAGTGCCAAAAATATTATACTACTTCATGCTGTGGTTGGGAATCAACATGTCTCAATTCGATCTTGAGAACACATGGTCGTCCATGCAAATTCTTGAGGTGAGAGGGTTGGTGCCAGGTTTGGTCGAGTGCCATCAGTTGGGTCATCGGATTCTTCCACATTGGGCTCTCTCACATCAAATTCCTACACACAAGCTGAAGTCAGGGAGATTCCCATCTTCGACTCCTCCAAAGCTTACATCAGTATGAAATAGAGTTAAGAGTGTTTTGAGTGTTTAAGATCCGATCCCCTAGCATTGGCCAGGGGGTCAGCTTTTATACCTGCTATCGAGAGTTGGCCATACATGGCTTATTAATGGTCGTCGATGCTTTGGGCAGTCGACTCATACACCCTACACGATGCAAACTAACCTGTACAATTCCATGCCAAGCAATGTCGTCTCGTACTACCTCGAGTGGCACGGGCATGGTCCATCGTCTTGTATGGGTTTGAGGTATCACATCGGCACGCATGCGCCGTGTCAGCTCCAAGGTTTTACATCGGCTACGAGGCTCCACATCGACTCTGATGTGACTATTGACTATTGTCGTGAGGACAATACTAGAATATATCCCGTCATATTCATATTCTGTCACTCTATTTCTACGAGTAAAAAGAAAAATTAGTTGATATCTGCCATCATATTATCAAAACATGTTAAACAAAGATTGAGTTGATCTTTCCATAGAAACATAAATTATCATTCCCTGGGGCTGGGACTGGGATGAGATGGTGCTTAACAAAGTAGCTGTTTAAGGTAATTCTATATGAATTTTTAATCCTAAGATGACCTACAATTTGCTTTGGAGACTACAACAGCATCATTTCTGATGTCAACGTGCTCATCCATTTGACTGTTCATACGAACGTTCAGACGTCTACCTATAAACACAGAAGCCAAGTTCAAACAAGCTTCTCGAGGCCCTACCGACTGAGGAATGGAGAACTAACTATCAATGCCTCTATTCATCTTTCATATATTTTACAAAATGGACTCTCTATACATCCCAAGGGCCAATTCTCAAATGAATGGCTAACAATCCGATAAGTCCAACATTCATTCCTTCGTCATGTAAATATGAATATCTAGATAAATATCACCTAATAGTCCTCGTCAACCCTCAGGACCAAACTATGAAGGATTTGTCTGAATGGAGTAGTTTGATCTAAAACTTGAGATAAAAGGATACAAAGGGGATGGTGAAGGGGCTTATGATCGAATCTATTGTTGAGTTGCCGGTGAGTTTTAGACCACGAAGAACGACGACCTCTTGGTTCTTTATGAACTAAAAGAAAATTTTAAGAATATTGTTGAAATAATATAACTTTTTCTGTTGATTAAAGAGGGTAACTGAGTCAGTGAACATATTCCAAAGAATGATCGGGTGGGTGGCAAGAAGAGGGAATTGAATAGGAGCAGGACAACCAAGACTGGCTGTCGTCGAATCCATGTTTATCATGAGCAGGAATCAGATACCATTTCACACTCATCCCATTTCCTTTTGATATGATGGGGCTTCGTTCAGCCACAGCCCAAGAGATTGTCATCAGCTCTTTGTTACTTACTGTTCTTTGCTGTGACAATTATGCTGAACTGTAAAAGACGAGCATAGAACATCATCTATTTGGGAAGGCATCCATGCTTTTACAGGTGAGTCATGAGAATGAGATGCTGCTGCATTATGACAACCAATGACCAGCACATTTGTTCCTTGCGTGTGTTGTTTGGGGAATGGACCTCATATCTTTAAATTTAGGGTTCATTGACCATTTCTTCTGCTTTTGATGTCTAAACAACAAGCGATTTTATTCTTGTAATATGTTTTTTTTTTTTGCATCACCGATATAGGGTTTAAGAAAACATCTTTCATAAAATTAGAAAAACTTTTCAAGGGGTTGGAGGAACTACATAAATTGTACATTTTATAAAAATAGAGGTTCTACAAAAAAAATGCAAACTGATGAGCCAAAGGTTAAGAGTCTTCCGTTTAATTATGATTATATATATATATATATATATATACAAACTTATATATATGTATAAATATGTATATATAAGTATATATATATAAATATATATATGTATATATATACATATATAT